>JAOUQU010405014.1:9052-22369 GCA_028566735.1 Ammoglanis amapaensis
GTTCTTGGGATATTTATTATCTTCAATATTACTAGCTTACTACTTATGTACTCAAGTAAAACTAAATAACTCCTAATGCAAGAACTGATTACATTGCTTGAGCGAAGTTAAGTTTTGATGTTTCTGGTTAGGAATGGCACAAAGTTGGTGTTCCAATATTTATTCCAAACATGATGAATTGAGTGAACTTTAGGGCAATGTCTGAAGCAATTTCCCACCATATCATGGTTGATTTATATTGAAAGCATAAGAGCCCTGTCATGCTAAACAGGAAATGCCCTTTCTAAACCTAACAGTTAATAACATGACAGTGTGACAGTGGTGGCCTAGAAAGTAGATGTTTGGGCTCTCTGGAGTCTCAGTTATACCATGCAGCCATTGTTGGGTCCTTGAGCAAGGCCATTAACCTCTAGTCTCTTTTAATTCAATACAATGACTGACCCTGTGCCTTGACCCCAGCTTTCAGACAAGCCAAAATATGTGAAAAAGGAATTTTGTTGTACTGTACAAGTGTACATGTAAATAAAGACATTCTATTGTACATTTCAACAATCAAGCAACTAAATAAAGTAGAGCGGCATGTTGTTGTTTCTCTGAGGCAGCACCAAAATCATTACATCTATAGATCATTAGACTAGCATGAAATTAATAACAGACCTGGCATTTATAGAAAATTATCATGGTAATTCATTGATCAAGACTTTGTAAGGCCGAAGGTCTGGTCATGTTTCTGATGGTGTCCCGGTAGATCTTCTCCACGACACGATCAGGGCATCAGCAAATTTGTGGACTGGTGTAATTCATGGTGGATTTAGATCACTTCAAATCAGAGAGATAGATAGATAGATAGGTACTTTATTAATCCCGAAGGAAATTGAGGATTTGTGTGTTTAAATCAGGCACTTTATGGCGGGTAAAATATACTCAACGTTAGTGATGGTGTTACTAATTTACCATTAGTGTTCTTGGGATATTTATTATCTTCAATATTACTAGCTTACTACTTATGTACTCAAGTAAAACTAAATAACTCCTAATCAATAAACAAATCATGATGTCTGCTAAATGCCAAAAACTTAAATAAGGTCAGTGGTCTTAAAATTGCTTTAATGAAATGAGACCAGAGTATTGTTGAAGTATATGGACTAAAGAACACATGCTTTAAAATCCGCTAGTTAGGCTAAAATTGAGCCAAAGAGCAAAGCATTTAACCCTAACTGCACAAGTGTAGGTGGCAGTAGCTATATGTGTCGGCTAAAATGCAGTCAATGCAGGGAGTGCAGACACCCCATCTTTCTTCCCATCCCCCATACACAGACAGCTGATCAAAATCACCTGTCACATGCCTCACACACAACCTGCTTACAATGGGTTAGTAGAAAGATAATCAAAGGCACACTTCCACTGTTTAGGTTAAGACCCCAACTTCTTTCATCTTTCCATAAAGACCCTCACCTCCTACTTTTACCAATCTTAATAAACCATTAAACCACAGTTTTATCTCCAGTCATATTTTACAGCATACAAGCACACACACCATTTACAACTAAAATCTAGATTTATAAAAAGCTAGAAAATGATTTATTCTCATACTTGTTTATAACACTGCTAACATGTTGGGGCAGGTGACTGGCAAATCATGCATATGCTTGTAAACAAATCTTCCTACATGGCCTTTCCGCCAACTGCTGACCAGCCTTGAGTCTGTCCTCCAAAAATATCCACCTAAAGACGACAGTCATAAATAAACAAAGCTACAGAGTATATTTTAAGAAGTCTAAAAAAGAAGAGGTGGAACAAGTTAAACCATCCCTAGTGTCAACATGTAACAATGTCTGAGCGAAATTGGGTTTTGTTTTATGTATGCAAAAGCCATGGAAGAACATAAGATGTGGGGTTTAGGAGTGTCCTGGATCAATGTGTCAATTTTTTTTATTATTATATTTGTTGATAAATCTGTTCAAATTCTTGACATTAGAACCTGCTGTACACCCTGTTTTTGAGTAGCAATGCTTCCAAAACCAAGTCACAGCTTTAAATGCCAAGCTATACTTTGCAGCACTAAAAATAAAAAGTTATACATATTAAATGTACCAATGGTATTTTAAACACAGCAAATTATTATTATCGCCATCATCATCATTTTGCTTAAAAACTAGACTGTGGAAGTTGTGCAGGGTTGAAGAGTGTTAACAATGCATGTCGAACATGCAAGTACAAACTCAAACTTGGGTTAATATCTTCTGGCCAAGACATTTATGCAGTATCAATACATAGGGCAGATAATGGTGAAGAAACTGAAACAATAATCAAATGTTTTTACAAGTTTAAGCCCCTATCAGGTTGCCACAGTTTGGCCACTACGATCACAAAACTTGTCATATCGGATAAATGTGTTTGCTAAATGCAAAAAATAAACATATATGATCGGCTATTGTGTCTGGCTATTGATTATAGGCACATATTGTCTGCTAAAGGCAGAACATACACAAACACGATTGACTATTTCTGTGATGAGAACTCCTGTGATGGACTGCCACTCTTTCCATGGATGTTAAGTCATTTCCTGGTGAATAAATCCTCCTGCTCCTGTCACCCTGGCTAGAATTAAACATTAATAGAAAAAACATGCTATCTTGGTCTTAAACAATACGAGCGAGCCAGGCACCTAAACAAAGTAACAATGCTATTATAAAAATGATATGTCAGGTCAGGCAACGTCAGTGATTCTGTAGGTGTATTCATGTTCAGGTATTTAATTCTGAATTCTGTCACTAATTAAATTATCATGACTGTAAAAATTGACCTGGTCTAGGAGTAATTCCTATCAAGGCCATCATTCCCTTTCAGACCATTCTTGAAGAAAATGATCCATCAATAAAATATACTGGTATGTATCAATCAAATCCATTGCCAGGCTTTTGGAGAAGGCATGTGAGGAAAACAAAGTACCTGAAGACAGCCACATAAAGTTCACACTCACACATACTGCTGAACTGAGACCAGAATGAAGGCCAGAACCATGTCACCATGTCACCATGTCACCATGCTATTGACTTTTCCAATACAAGCAATGTTCAATCTTATTTGACCGGTAGTAGCATCTCTACCACAAGTCTAACTTCTAGACTTACTTCATCACCCCATGCTTCCAGTAGAGAGATGAGGTTGCCCGGGTGCTTCAGAAGGAGTGTCCAGTCTCTATGTGCAGACTTGTTCTTCTGGTCCTCTTGTCTGGTTTTGGGACCTGTCCGTTCCATTATAGAGTTGTGATAGAAGACAAACAGTGCCAGACCGACAAGGATGAGCGGGGCTGTGCGCCATGTGCGCCTCAGTCCAACGATCCGACGCAGCAGCATCCCCAGACTCAAACCCAAATGACGGGCTCATGGGATGGGATGGAATGGTACAGTGATGAAGATGATGGTGGTGGTGGTAAGCGTATTATGGCCGGTCTTTCATCTTTCCCCAGTCCGCCCTCCAGAGAGGAGAAAATGCAGCTTCTTTTGACTTTTAAGCCATCAGAAAACAAGCAAAAACACAATCTTCCTTACAACTTTTAGAAGAACGTCGAGGACCTGAGTCCGAATAAAACGCTACATTCCAACGCAACTGTCAGGGGAAACAGAGTTTTTTAACGCTAGTGATAAAAAAAATTACCCCAGTCCGGTCCGAATAACGGAGCTCCAGCACCGCCTTCCTATGTGCAAAAGAAAACCTGCGCAGTTCTGGTCCAAACAAAGTCACAAGTAGAACCCAAAAGTCGAGAAACGAGCTAGTGACGTCATACTGTGACTGAGAAACTACAGAAACTGTTTCGATGTTTTGCCCGTTTAACAGCGCGCAGACAAGCTTCCACCTGGGTTGAGTTAAGAGAGAGAGAGAGAGAGAGAGAGAGAGAGAGAGAGAGAGAGAGAGAGACCGTTTACTACTAATCTCTCTCTCTCTCATGTTTAAATTTGTAGGAAATCATGATCTAATGAATAGTTGGAGATAGAACAGAGACGGACAGAAATCAACTTAGTTGGGCACTTTGGATACTTCTGGATTTTAATCAAGCACAGTTGGACCACACACACAACACCCCCCCCCCTCCACCCCCCCACACACAGGCACACACACGTTACTATTTTGGGATCTTTCAAAACAGTTTGTAAAATGTTCTTTTAGGCGATTTATTTACTTAACTTTTTTGGTTATGAAAACGTTTTATCAAGTTTTCTTAATGTTCTCAGAACATGTATTCCTCTGAAAGTTACGAAAATGTTTGAGGAACAATACATACACTCATTTTAATAGTAGCATTTAAGGATTGTGTTGTATTGGCATGTTTTAACAACATTAAAAATGATTTTCTCAGAATGTATAAACAAGCACGTGGATTTATTAGAACGTTCCTTCAATATATTTTAACCAGGATTTTGAATCTTTACAAGTTAGAAGTACATTCATAGCATGTTAACTGTAAATAAAAAACTTCCATTTGTTATTTAGTCTATCATTTTGTTGTTGTTGAAGATTTTCCATTAGCACACCAACACAGATAGTCTAAACGCATTTCTGTGAGGGCACCATTCAATACACAAATCAGTGCATTATAGTGCTGGTCCCAAACCTGGATCAATAGAAGAGTGTGTGCTAAAAACAGTAATCTGGACTACAATCTGCTGTAGTGACTTATACATTTTTAAATGACTTATACATTTTTTATGTCATTGCACGTATACACAAATTATAATGGGTGCAGAAACAGCTGACACAAGTCATTGGTCCTTGACACTGTGAAATTTCATTTATATATTTAAGCACCAGTGTTATCGCGAAATAACTGCAAAGCTGTGATTGGAACGCAGATTTTTTTT
This sequence comes from Ammoglanis amapaensis, assembly GCA_028566735.1. Taxonomy (NCBI): domain Eukaryota; kingdom Metazoa; phylum Chordata; class Actinopteri; order Siluriformes; family Trichomycteridae; genus Ammoglanis; species Ammoglanis amapaensis. The sequence goes on from JAOUQU010405014.1 coordinate 13,915, forward strand.
TTTACTTTGGGCCCCACCACCCCAGGATATGCTGACACTGGATTTAAAAATTGATTGGGATTGAAAGGGATAGGCACAGATGATTTAGTCTGAACTGCTGGTAAAACTTTGCCTGAATTGATTAAATGTTTACTAAAATAGGAGTCAAATGTAAATACGAACTTACGTTGATATTTTTTAAGGACTATAACTCACAGGTCCTTATAATTGTCCTATAACATTGTCTTAACACGTATGGCATTCAGTGTTCTATTTCTTTTATACAACAGAAACATAAGAAAATAATTCAGGGAGCCTCTGAAATTTAGGCTGAATGTGCCCTAATAGTGCCTTCGTTTAAAAAAATAACTGTAAAACTACAGTGGACATATTTTTGTAACCATATGGTTTGAATTTGTTTAATTTAAGGGTAATTAAATACACATACAATAATAGGTTGCATATAAAATTTGGATTACACAACTTTGGGACTCTTCGTGTTGTTTATTCAACATGTTTAGGTTTTGGTTACATTGCTTGGAAATACAGTATACAAAATGCAGTTGAAATTAGTAATATAGTGTGAAATAACTGAATGGCTAGAACATTTCTCAGCCAATCAGATTGTGTGGCCAGAACTGTTGTATAAAGACATTTACAGGTTTCTGTAATATTTTAGTGTAATTTAACAATCAGTAAAATAAGTAACAAAACATAAAACAAATAACCCGTTGTCTATGGAGGGAGAGAAAACCCATGGTGAGATAGAACAAGTAACCTACTGTGAGTTATCTGTGTTTTTTAAAGGTGTAGTGACATCATTTCAGCTTGAACAGCACTCCTCAATGAATGTCTCTCATGACTTATATATGTGGTAATTTAACCTAAAGAGAAGTGTTTAAGGTGTTAAACTAATAAAAAAAAGAATGTGATTCAATTGCTTTCAAAGTTTATGCAACATATAGATTTGTAGTGTTATTTTATTCATTTAGAATAAAAAAAAGTTAAAAGAAAAGTGATTTTCACTAGTTTCCACTACGTAAAGAGTTCAGTTCAGTGGCTAAGGTCTTAAAAGACTTTTCCAAGTGTTTATGTCAACAATGTATATCTCAAATGCTGACAATGCAAATATCACTAAAAGTGTACTACTAGAAAGTCAATAAAGATCCAAATACCATCCAATACCAGCAAAATTGTTGATCACTTTATTTTGTTGTTTTTTTTACTCCCCACCTGAAAATCTTGAAATCATCAGTTCAGTGCACTAAAAGCTTGACATTCACACACAATCTTTACACACCACAAACACAAAACCCCAACAAATCACTTTGTTCTGACTACAGCACACCTGGCAGCACCTGGATTAACCCCAGCGATATGCTCATGAGTACATGTAGCTCAAGAAAACGTTCATCTTGTCTTTTAATTCAATCAACATACGAAGCAAGTTGTCAAGAATTTTCAAATTCAGAAAATTTTAAAAAGTGATTTCATATGCACTTATTATTTTCACTGAAGTGTGGTGAAGCAAAATTGAAGACATCGACTGTAGTGTTTTCCAGATGTTTCAGTCATGAAGCTAAAGAGTTCATGGCATTTTCCTGCTCACCATCTAAAAAGATTTTTGGGAAAAAAAGGCTGCCAGAACCCATAACTTGATACTGGTATCCATAAACACCACTTTCCCTTTTTGGCACTCTGTATTAAAGGCCTTGTTATGTGTTCAATATTCCATTTTTATAGTCGAACAGACTACAATGAGTACATTTTCATGTCTGTTTATTGTCTTTGTAAATATGGATTAAGAAAAGTGAGTTGCACCAATTTGTGCTGAGGTCATGACCACTACCATCATGCATGGCAGGCTCAGGAATGTCTCTGAAGGCTGGGTGCATCAGCAACCCTCACCCTTTGATTAGGACTCTTCGAAGATAAAAATAGCTTGGCTCACGTATCATACACATACAGAATTCCAAGCACGCGCACGCAAACAATTCAGTTCTGATGTTCACATTGTCCATCTGAACAGTATGGAGAAAACACATTGATGAAACTTTTTCCATGTTTTCAAAAAGAAAAAAAGTAGTGAAACTGTTCAGTACAGGCTCAATTTCTTTTTCTTTTTATTGGCTTGGCTTAGAGATGGTGATTATTTATGCCTGCTGCCTCTTCTCTTCATGGCTGCTGTACACTGTGGGCAGTACCACTTTCCTTTCGGTGCCTCAGTCAAGCCTACACAGCCGTAATGGAACCACTCGATCGGACACTGCAAAGGAATCAATAGTTTTGATTAAATTAATTTCATTATTTCAAAAAAGTGACAGAAAAGATATCTCAGCTAAGGTTTTACAGCAAAAAGTTAAGCGATATAGAGAGTTCGAATCCTCAGCAATGCTCTTGGTCAGTTAAGAACAAAGATGTAATTAAGTTGAATGATTTACAAGATTTTTAAACTAATGAAAGTAATCAGTAATCCATTTACATAAAATAAAACAGTTCAAGTTTTTTTATGTTGAGCACGTTCACAGACAATCTCAAATTCACCTCACAAGCATGTCTTTGAATTGTGGGAAGAAATCTAGTAATGTATTCCATTTGGACCAATGCACAGCATATGAAGAACTCACCCACCTAGCAGACACTGGCCAATTTGTGTCTACTGTAGGCACTGGTAAGAGTGCCAGCTGTTGCTTTGAGCACAAGCTTAACAACAGAGGCTCTTTAATTTAAGTTTAAACAAAAGATTTTAGCATGACTGATAAGAGGTTTTTTTTAATTTAAATATTGTTTTTGCAATTTATTAATCAGAATCAAATTTTAGCAAATAAAACACTTTTGGTTTGGAGTTTGCCAGATAGTGTTATAGCCGAGTCAAATAATACTATTTCAGTTTTCTAAATTTCAGTGTCTCACAGAGATTATTATTATAAGAGTATTATAAGAGTATGAGTGTGCAGAGAAATAAGAAAACAAGATTCTTACATCCTGGTTATCGCAGCCAACCATCTCGCCATAAGAGACCTGCAAACAGAGAAAGAAATTTTAAAGAGATGACCGTAAAGGCCTCGGCATACTTCATACAGAAACGGTGTTCACAAGCATCGAGCAAACACAATAGCAGAAACGCGAACAGCCACAAAGTATCTCTTGGAGTAAGTATCACTCATGATTCCTCACTTAGAGGTTAGAAAGAAACTCTGGTTGTTTTCATATTTTTATATGTGTTTAATACCTCAAACGTTGCCATAACAATTTTCCGGTAGTTTTTAATGTCATTAATTTTACACAACCTGCAACTGAGGAGCACGAATTCCAGCCCATCACGGAAATTACAACACCAAGCAGGTTCACGACTCATGCAACGCTCACAATATTTGCCTTAACACTGGCACAGACAAAACTGGTGAATGGGTTTCCACTAGAGTTTTTCTTGCGTTTTAAACAGAAACAAATGATTGATTACCTGGTTACAGATACAGTAGCGAGGCTCGTTAGGGTCATAAGTCCAGTCAACTTGGCCACTGCTATCACTCTCTGGTAGTACTGCTGTCTGCTGGGAGAGTTCATGTGCCAAAGCTGAAGAGGATGAACAGGATGACAGGGAAGAGGAGGAAGATGATGATGAGGACTGGTGGTTGGAAGACTTGGTGTTAGATCTAAAAAAACAGAAAGAGGGAAAATAATCTTATATTAGGACATGCAACAAACAAATCTTAAACTTTGTACAGATACTTATATGGAAAGGATTTAAAGTAGAGCAAACTCCTTCAAATTTAAAACTTCATCCTATCTTCAAGAATTGTGCACCATAGAGATCAAACATGTCAATAAAACTTTGAATTAAAACTAGGGAATAACGGCTCTTACAAAAGTCAGTATAAAAGCTGTTGTTCAAGTAACAGTAAATAGAGAAATGGCAGACGTAAGCAATTGTTTTGAAATATTACGTTTTGAAGCTAAATAAATGTCTGGTGCAGATTAAATACAGTTCTAAAAATTTTTTTCAAAACATTCTCTTGTTTTAAAATGTATTTGATTTGAGTTGGTTTGATGAAAATGACACGTGTTGTTTTATTATATAAGCCGAAATATAGATTACAATAGAATATATCAACACTGCTTATTTTGGTCATTATATGTTCATCAACGATCGAAAATGGTCTCATTTTTTTTGTACGTCACCACCATATATAGAGATACAAGGAGGTGTGGAAATTACAACCAAAGAAGTGTAGAAATCCATCTTTAAAAGCTTAACGGTTATTAAGCAAGTGTCATACTTGTTCTTGCGTCCTGCGCGAGAGTCTGAGTTGTTGGTGGTTGTGAGGCTTTGTGTGAGAGTGGATGCCAAAGTTGAAGAAGAGTAGGCAGAGGAATCTCTGCTCATAGCAAACTCTCGACTCAAAAAGTCATTATTCTTGACGGCTTCATAACTCGCTTTCAAACTGGATGTCCTCCTACCCTCCTTCATCTATACCACACACAAAAAAAATCACAGAGCATAAACAATTAACATCAGCAATCTCCATTTCATCTGGTGGCATGTCCGCTATGCCACTGTGCTGCCCGATTTACTGCCTTAAACAGTGCTTTTAACACAGATGAATTAATCCTCCACATTTAACCCTTCTGTGCAGTGTAACATTTACACACATTAGTAAACACACTAGGAAGCAGCAGTGAGCACACATGCACGGAACAGTGGGTAGCCCTAGCCACAATGCCTGGAGAGCAGTTAGAGTTTATGTTCCTTGCTTCTCCGAACCAAACCGGCAACTTTCTGATCCTAAGTGCTCTGAACAGCTTTTTTCGGTTTGTTTCAAATCTTCTAATTGAAAGAAAACTGAGACCTATTTCCCGAAAAAAAAAAATATTTTCTTTCAATCGTATTTTTGTAAACACATTTAATTATAAAAACAATTAGGTCTGTGTTACCTGTGCTGTGGCCTGGACTGCCTGAGCTGCTGCCATACTGATTGCGCCTGCACCAGCCGCTGGACCAGCGGGCAGAGAGCTCAGGTTGTAGGATGATAGTGTCTGAGAGGAATTAACATTGTACACATTGTTTGGCGTTGAGGAGGTGCTGTTCACTCTGCAGCCTACAACACACACAATCAAATGTGTGATCATGAACTTTCTGAATTTACAGTACGTGACATTTTAAGACAACATTCACTTAAATGAAAGCTATATATTCTGACCTTATTTTGACTGAATAATGGGGCAGCATAAATGTAAATACAGCAAATATAGCAAACAAACACAAAGCAACAAAAACATTATTTAAATGGCGATGAATTCTTTATTTTTAACATGTGCCGACCTGAGCTTGTGAGATAGTGGTGGTAGTAGTAGTAGTGCAACTTCAGACAATTGGTCTAAATGGCCTGAGACTAATGGAGTTAGTTTAGTAAGCAAAAACGGATGACGCTATGACTGTCTTATTAGTGCAACTGATAGGAAATGCTGTGTGAAATATATATATATATATCCACATTAAATACTTTTAGCACAATGTCAAACACAATTACCAGTCAACTACTCAAATTCTTCCACACATGTTGATTAGTGTTACGTGTGTTAAGGTTATAGTTATAACAATACCACAAAACTACTGGCAATGTTGTTTGTATACATACCGGGTGTGTTCTCTTTAGTGGCATCTGATGTGAGTGTTGAGAGCAGTGCTTCAGATTTAAACTTCTTTTCTGGCACATGCTCTGTACTGTGGTGAGCGGGAGCACTGTACTTTCTCTCTGCAAACAAACACAAACGGAAACCAACAAAGCAAGCACACAGTGAAAATAAAATATTTTAAGAGAAAGTCTGTTCAAGAAAAAGCAAAAAATAATAATAATAATAAACACCATAGACAATAGTTTAAAAAATAGTTAAGAGTTTACTTTCTGCAGCTGGGTGAGAGTGGACATGGTGGTTGTTGACAGGTTGAGAGGGACTGTCCATTTCCAAAGATCCTACCATAGGACAACATTTAACATTCAATATTGACCATGTTTAAACTTGGCATCATACAAAACAATAATTAATTACATACACAACAACAAAAAAGAAAACAGCTAAAAGATAAGCATTAAGCAGGACACACCAGAAATTAGTTTCTGAACTTAATCAAATCAGTACACTTGCAGGCTTCTAGTCTGCTGCGTGAAGAATAACTGGACAAAAAACGGTGTGGTGTACATAACGCTGTGTACATTAGTTAAAAACAGTGCTCAGTGTGTTGCTGTATGGAATTAAATCTGGCCCCACTTGTGACTTAAAAAATCAGAGTCAATAGTCTTTATAAGTCAAAGTAATACATAATAAATACAGTACGACAATGTAAGGCAGCCAAATAGAACCACATTTATTTAGAAAGTAATTAACATTGCAGGATTAATAAAGCGATTGTATGCTGTTCTCTTATAATATAATTAATAATACTTTTAAAGATCATCTTACAAGTGATGCTGGCCTGATTACTTACGTCTCTCCAGAACCTCTGTGATGCCAGCATTGTCCGCCTCCAGCTCCATTTTAAATTTGGCCAGCTCCTGGTCTAACTTCCTCAAATGTCGATCCACCTGTTTATTAAAAAAAGAGGAAAAAGATTAGCAAACTGTTTGCAAACAGTATATTCACAGTTAGTGAACACCATCTCCTGGTGGATAAGTGTAATGCACTCTTAAATCTTACCAGGTCATAGATTTGATTGGCTAATTGGACTTTTTCATCAGCATCTTCTAAAGCCTTGTAATAATCCTAAAAGACATGAGAAGTAAAGAGTAATTCAGATACATTCTTTGTGCATTACCGAGTGAGATTAGTATAACCACTCCCAACTTTCAAATGTTACAATCCACAAGGTGGCTTGATAGGTATTTCAGGAACTTATTTGTATAAGATTCTATTCATACAGATTATACATGAAGGCTGATTGTCTTTCTTAAAGTAGAACACAACTTCCAACAAAATAATTTCGAATCAATAAAGATGTCCCACAAACAAGAGCAAAAACAAGACTTCATAGTACTACCCACCCCCAATCTGTGGGACCACCTCAATTATATTCACTTTATAGATCCTACATGCTTCTTCCAGCCTTCAGCATGGCTATATAGATAGATAGATACCTGGGACCACCTACCAGGACCTTACTGAGTCTTGCGCGTGGTGTTTACTCTGGATATAACCTATCGCAATAATTTGTTCAAGTAAAGCTATGACAAGAGAACCTTTGATCAGCATTCAAAAACTAAATTGAAACAGTTCAAGCACAAAATAGATATACAAAATAAAGCAAATGGATCAATCTTCCTCTTTATTTACATGGTTTAGCACCACTTTATCAAGTTAGGGGTGACAGCCAAAATCACTGGGTGCAAAGACAAGATGCCAATATCCCCCAGATATAGCCTATCAGTTCTGCTGCAGATGCCAGACTGGCCAGTGGTGGTCTAGTATATATAACGTTTCTACAGGCCCTGATTTAATCGGAACATGTTGCTGCTACAAATATCACTACAAACAAGTTAGATGTCATTTGACAAGAACTCATTTAGCAAGGGCTTATTCAGGCCTTCAAGTTCATTTCCAAACATTAACGTCCATGGATGAAGTTTGTCGGTCTGGAATAAAAGCAGCAATTGGTTGTAATTTGTTCATATTATTTTGCACAGATGTGCCATTTATGTCCAACTGACATCTTTTGGCTACCTTTTTAATCCCCTCCATCTGCTCCTCCCTCCATTCTGGTTTGTTCTTCTTCGCGTTGGCAAAAAAGTCATTAACTCTCTGCTCCAGCTGGTCCATTGCATCTGAAAAGGCACAAGACTGGTTAGTATGTGTGGAGGTGCATGTGTGTGCAATTAAAGTGTGTGCTGACACAAAACGAGCATCACTAAGGGCTCCTAAAGTTATTAGCAAAGACACACCAGAGAATCAGCATTTATGAACAACAAGGTGCATCATGCAGTCAAAGCAGCCAAACTATCTGTGAATTACTGACTAGCTGTGATGAGAAAATATTATGTAAATAATTACTACATAAATATTATAGTACACTAAATAAATAACTGCATTGACTATTTCGGTTGAGATCTACTTAAGTGAGGAGTTGCGATGTAAACTAAAGATTAAATAGAGAATCTGTAAAGAGTTTTTGTTTTACAGCTGCACAGTAAAGCATAAGCATCTAAAACTCAAACTAACCCTGCAGCCAAAGATGAGCGTTACTGCAGTATTCTGTCTGCTCATCACAGTTCATATTCATTTTACTAGGTATAAACATGCATAATTTTGTGTTATAATATCATATAAATTCATCTAACAGTGCTACATATAGTCTATGATAACATATCTGTCTATGAAAATGTGCTATTAAAACATTGTAAACTATTTACCGTGTTTCCCCGATAATAAGACACCCCCGATTTTAAGACGTACCGGGGGTTTCAGGGGGGTCGGCTAATATAAG
>JAOUQU010405015.1:0-11958 GCA_028566735.1 Ammoglanis amapaensis
GAGTATCTCGGCAATTACATTTTACGGAGTAGGTTGCCAGGTCTTTCCCCAACCCTGTATCTCTACAGGGATCTTGTTTGTGACTACTGGACAATTGTGGGAGGAAACCGGAGTACCTGGAGGAAATGGGGACACGTAGAGAACATGCAAACTCCGCACAGAAAGTTCCCAGCCCGACCCGGGGATCGAACCCAGGACTTCTTGCTGTGCCACCGTGCTGCCATCCTTGATCTCTAGCTTCTAAATTGAAGCAATCATCAAGTGTAAATCTCACAATTACATTCAAATTGCTTTTTTTCTTGCTCAAAATTTAGCTCAAGGAAGAAAAAAAGCCAAATACTGGTCAAAAGTTAGTTAACAAGAAATAGCCACAGAGTGTGTATGGACCAGATGATCTTTAAGACGAGTTATGTGGTAAATGACCGTAATCTGCATGTATATGACCCAGATTAATCTGAAATGATTATAATGATAATAATAATAATCAGCATAATGATCATTTACAGTTTTATTATGTATTGTAATGGTTATTATCTAAAAAGCCACCATGAAGTGTTTCCTTTATCATCCATTCAAGGCTATTTAATATATTAATTTACAGGCAATTGGAGTTGAAAGTAATAATTAATTCAACTAAACATTGATTGTTCTAACTTACTTAACACTGTTAATCTAAGAAAAGTCGAATATACTACTAGTACTATTTTGGTTTCATTCAACTCGGTCCTGCCGACCAATCAGATGCAGCCACACATTTTTTTTCCACCAATCAAATGCTTCCATGGCTTCCACTAGCATAAAACATGCCAAAACGTTTATTATCGTGAAATCGTGCATTTAAACAAAATATTTATATAAATCTGTGTGAAAAGGATCAATTCACAGACTAACAATGTAATAGACAAACACAAATGATCAGACCTCATAAGCTGCTCCAAGATCGGCGAATTTATCTTGTGCTTTGGGGTCGTCTTGGTTTCGGTCAGGATGAAGCTGCAGAGCCAGTTTTCTGTAAGCTTTCTTTATATCTCTAATAGATGCTGATTTACTAACTCCAAGTATCTTGTAGAAATCCCTCCTGAAAGCACACACAGACACAGACACACAGACAGACCAATCACAGAAGAACATGTGGACCAGCTTTCACAAAAGCCAGGAGTAAATGATCTGCACCTACCCGGCCAGCACTGCCGCTAGAAAGCACAAGATCAGCCAGCATAAACTGGACAGTTTCATCCCTGCCGTGGCCATGGAGCTTCTGTACTCCAACAAACCCCGTCCTAACACACCGGCTCACTGTGTGTCGTCCGAGCTCTTCCTATTCTCGCCTAAGATCCACCTACTGTCGTCATAGTGACAGTTGAGAAGTCATTTAAAAGTCTCTTCGATACTGTATTCATAAGTTATCATATTATTTCGTCTACTCGTTAAGCACGGATAAATCTAATTATACAACTCGACGATTTGTCCGGTTGTTTGCGTTGGATTTAACTATGACAATAATTTACCCATGACTGACAACAATTCGCCTTTTTTTTAAAAAAAAAGAGAATTCTTCCTTTTGAGCACTTAAAGGCCTTGCTCAGGGGTCCAACATATTTTCACATCTGGGTGGTAATCAAGCTTTGGAGCTCTAACCCAGTTTTTTAACTGATCTAAGTTATCTAAATAGATCAAATTTACATCTCTATGCAACAATTTTAAGTTAACGTAACTCACTGGAGTAAAAGAGAGAAAAAGAATAGTGTAAATGAATTGTTAAGACTAGTGAAAGGTACACTTAAAGATTCACTTGTAATTATTTAGCCAATTACACACAAACATGACTGCTAGACTTATTGAACATGTTCTGTACAAACTGATGTGTATAAGCTGTCATGTAATAATAAAAAGAAGTGGAGACACAAAAAATATAAACCCCTTTAAAGTCTTTCTATTAGGCGCTACGAGACTTTTATTTTGCTCACTAGTTCTTGCTTAATGTAAAGCATTAATAGTTTGTACAGTATATAGTAATATTTACAATAATGTCCGCACTAGACAGAGTAAAAGTGTTAGTATTGGGAGATTCTGGTAAGAAACAATACAATTATTCTTTTTAATATGTGTATAGTTTAGATTCATTAACTGTCAAAATAGCAAACGCCGCAAGTCTGCTGGTCGACAAGCTAATGCTAATGCTCATGTTGCCATGGTGTCATGCATTTCTATGATATCTTATGGGTTTTTGTGACGCATCACAACATACTTCGTTTACTTTTTTCTATTTATTCACATGTGTTTATATAAATTGCAACAGCAAAACAATACATGCAGTAATTGTAATATTAGTATACTAATATCCTAGTGCTTTTGCATGTTTTTAAAATATATCACAACGATTTTGAAATTATTATTATTATTATTATTATTATTATTAGTTTAACACTGGGCTACACGTCATACTGGCCATGGACTATGGAAATTGGCTGAACACAGATAATTATAATAATAAGTTGATATGTTCACGTGTGATTTTAGTATAATGTAAATGTATTATCATATTAAGTCTGTAAATAATAATAAGCTCAGTGTTCACAGGTGTTGGAAAATCATCTTTAGTTCATCTGCTGTGCCACAATCAAGTGTTGGGAAATCCTTCCTGGACAGTTGGCTGTTCAGTAGACGTCCGGGTAATGTAGATATTGTTTATTTACACTTGTTATTTTGCACTACACTTCCTGCAAGCAATTCATGTTCTAAAAGCAGTGTTTGTGCCACAGGTCCATGACTACAAAGAAGGCACCCCAGATGAGAAGACCTATTATATTGAACTGTGGGATGTTGGGGGCTCAGTTGGTAGTGCTAGCAGTGTTAAAAGTACAAGAGCCGTTTTCTACAATTCAGTTAATGGTAAATGATTAAAAACGTACTAGGAATTTGATTTTAAATTGAACATGACAGTGTATTTCTGTCTTTTTGTAGCTATAAACAACCTATGTTCTGTAAACATAATGTATACAATTATGTATTTATGCTTAATTATGGTTTAACAGGCATTATTTTAGTCCATGATCTGACCAACAAGAAATCCTCTCAGAATTTGGATCGTTGGTCAATGGAAGCACTTAACAAGGATTCCTCTCCTACAGGGGTTATTGTGTCAAACGGGTGAGTCAGTTATTAACTGATTGTTAAATATATGACCTTCAGATTGTTTTTATTCTTTTAGCTTTTTATTTGACTTTCAGATTGTTCTTATTATTTTCAAACATCTGTAGAACACGTTTTGTGTAGCTTGAATTCTAAATAATCCACCAATATCGCAGCAGAACTTCAGCAGAATAATACTAATCTGCTTCATGCAGGGATTATGACAGGGAACAGTTTGCAGATAACACCATCCCTTTACTGATTATTGGCACCAAGTACGATCAAATCCCTGAAAACAAGCGCAATGATGTCCTCAGTCGCACCGCCTTTCTGTCTGAAGATTTTAATGCAGAAGAAATCAACTTGGTAAGTAGGTTAGATCATGAAGGTCAAAATACTGTTGTGCTACTATTTCTTTTGTAATTTGTATTTCATAATCGAATATGTGTGTCCATAAAAAATCTCGGACATTCAGGACTCTACAAATCCACGATATTTTGCTGCCGGTTCATCTAATGCTGTAAAACTAAGCAGGTTTTTTGACAAGGTGAGGGATTTTTGACTATATCACATACTATAAACAAAATATTTTAAGAATATAAGGAATGCAATTTCTTCTACTTTATGTTGGATCAGATATAAACTGTTTACAAGCTTGAAACATTCAATCAAAATGTCAATTGACAGTAAACAGTGTTCGATCATTTCTTTTTTCTTTTTAGGTTATAGAGAAGAGATATTTTAGCAGAGATCTAAATCAGGTGAGAGCTATTTACTGTTTAAGATTTTAATTTCTGTGAAGTCTGCAGTTCTGAAAAGTCATCATCAGAATTACCATGTGCTGGCTTTATCACCTGAAAACGTAATTAAATTATTTTATCTACAAGTGAAAGAAAACAGGATATTTTATCGATCTGTTGAGGTGTTTGTATGTGTATTGTGTTTGCTCGTTGCAGATGACTGGCTTTACAGACAGGAAACGGTTCAACTTCAGAAGTCTTCATTATGATTGAGTGTGTAAAGCTTTCATAGTGGGTTGTGGCTTTTAACCGACATAGTGAAAGTTTTTTGAAAGACTCGAAGCTAAATTTTTAAATTTTTAATTAAAAATAAGAAGTTTAATGTGTTCTCATATGTTTATTCAATGTCTCACATCAATAAATAGCTGGATGCCTTGCTGACATTGTAAATACAAATTTGTCTTTCACAAAAATATTTTTATTATTCTTTGTCATTTATAAAAAAAAAATTAAATGATCTTTTTTGCTATATTAGCAAGCATATAATAATGTATATTTACTTTTTGCATAAAGTTAATAAATAAAAAACGAGACCACATAAAGGGCCATTTATATGATTTTAAAACATACTGGTTCTACAGTTATGGTTGATGGTTATGATTAGAAAGTAAATATGATTTAGAAAATAATAGGAGGAAATTGATGCTACATTCTTGCAACTCTACAAATTAAAATTGGGTAAAATACAAATATATCCTAGGCCATTTATTCTGAACAATGAATGTTTTTGCAGCCTGGCTGTAGCATTGTTTGTGTCTAATAAAGTGGTTAAATAAAATGTGGGTCAATAAACAACTACTGTTTAAACATTTTCCATTCTAGTGTGTCATTTACCACTAAACCAAACCATTGCTTATGTGGTTTTAAAAGTAATATGTATAATTATTTACTTGCTGTTTACAGTAGTTTGTGTGCTGTTTATCTGGGTTCATATCTAAACTGTACTATTAGACATACAGCCGTGCAATAGATTGGCACCCTGTTTAGAGCATTTCTCACTCGTGTCCAGTTAACTGTGATGCCAGCCATGCCACAACCGAAATGATCCTCTTGGGTTTTTAGAAACAAACCCAAACAAAGACACATAACTTTATGTAACAGAACAGAAATGGCAATGTGTATGGATGCTGAATACTGTAGGATTTATTAAGGTGTCCATTCACATTTATGTTACAAGAGCAAAAAAAATCAATTAATTATTATTTATAGCATTTTCAATCCATTGAACATAATAAGGGATCTTCATGTATACCTCTGGATACTGGCGATTTAAGCAGTTACCATCAAAGGTAAATGAAGCCAATCCCAGTGCTTTATTATTACACATGAGCGGACTGCCTGAATCCCCCTGTAGAGAAAACGAGAAAGTAAAGAACATAATCAAAATTCTCCAAAAGCAAAGCAGAACTTTCATGCGGTTGTCAGACATTTTTTAAATGTATTTTTAAACACTATAGTGTATAAGTTGTACAAAATGTATTTATTGTTATAGATTAAATAGATTGTAGTACCTGACAAAAAGCTTTTTTCCCATCAGAAATGGTGCAGATCATTTTTTGAGAGTCAAAATATTGCTGCCACTTGTTTGAACATTCGAAGTTGAACTGCAGTTTGAGTGTGACTTCACGCAGAACCTGTGATGCAGGACCATTTTGTTTTTTCTTTCCCCATCCTGCAATAAAACAGTCCTTACGAGCATTGATCTTCTCATTCTTTTTAGGAAGTTTAGCAACCTTCACATATTTGTTTAGCTTGGCATCAGAGTTCAGCTGTAACAAAATTCATTTGAGTTATCATCTTTGGTTTATTATCATAAATGCTAAACTTTTGAAGGAAAGACAAAATTTAGTAGGCTTAATACCTTTAATAACATGATGTCATTTTGGCTTGTTTTCTCATTGTAAGATGGATGAACGATGAATTTCTTCACTTGGATTCGTTGTTGTTCAGACTCTTGTTTACTGATGTTGTGAGCACCAAGCACAACATCCGCCTTTTTTTTAGATAATTTAATGTTCCTGCATAGTGCATATTTAAGGCATGTCAACTTGTGTCTCATCACAGAATATTAATGTTTTCCAATGAGATACAATATTTTAACAACAATTTTTGGTACCTTTATCAAAGTGTGTGACTGCAATATTTGTCAAAAGTGCTAACAACTTGGCTTATTTTTCCCAGAGCAATAATGAAAATAATAGCAATGGCAAAAAACATCATCACACCAATGTTTGTCATCCCAATTCTCTAATATAGATTCTTGTGGTGTCGTTCAACTTTATTTAAGTTGCCAATATTTCTGAATTGATCTGTGGCTGATCTGTTAGACTTACTTTGAACAATGTGCTGCAGTAAGTACGTAGTTCTTTCTGATAAGCATTCCACCACACTGATGCATGTTTCCCACTTGAATTGACACAAGGTAAGGTTTTGAGTGTGGCTTTACTTCCTCGCCCCCAATAATACCATTCTCCATTGCTCCTGAGGAAACATAAATAATGATTAGATTTTCTGTATTGACACTGTAGACCTATCTGTACAAGGTGTATTACAATAAGAGTTTCTATGAAATGCTCACTAACTTGCTCAGGATTTACTGCAGATATACCGTATGTGTTGTGTGTTATAGGAACTTTCATACTGTTGAACTTTATTATTGCTAACAATTATAATCAAAAGTAACAAACTTTCCCAGGAAAATGTACATTGAACATTTACAGTATAGCTATGAAATGTTCACACTTCTACTATGAAGCTACGTGGTTATTTGGCCACTTCAGAATCACAAATATTTAATAATGTTACCTATATGAGCATAAACCAGCTCTTAAACATGAATTAATATACACTAAATAATTTGTGAAATATGTTCGATAAGTCTTCAAGTTGTTATGGTTAAGGGTCTTTCTGTGTGGAGTTAGCATGTTCTCCACGTGTCAGGGTGCTCAATTTCCCCTGACAGTCTGAAGAAGTTAAAATCAAAAACAATGCTATAAAAACATTCCTTTCAGTCATGTTAAATGAATCGAGTGGTGTATGTTAAAATAACTTGTTTGATTTTGAAGCTTATTTTAAGTCCTGTGATTTATTTTTAATAATGAAACTTAAAGCAGGTACCCTCGTGTTGATTAAAACCTACCACAGCTAATGTAGCCTGAAATTATAACTTTCTAAAAAATGTTATGAATAGAATACATTACCACAGTAGGAGAGAAGAGAAAGTAAGAGAATGCTGTAGAGAAACATGCTGGTACACAGAACCGACACAATGTGAGATGTTTCCTTTAATGTCAGTTTAAATCAGGGGTGGGGTGTGCAAAAAGCTGGTGCATTAAACATATTCACACCTTCAGTCCTACAAAGTGCTTAATGGAAACACTCACTTAGGGGGTCTTTTTACAATGGCTGCAATACCAAAAACGAAACTTAACTTATAAGCACTGAAATAAGTTTATGATTAAAATGTAGGTAACATGTGAACTACGTATGTTTGAAGTTAAACTTTATGCTTTAAGTTAAAGTTGTTTTATTAACCCTGAACACCTACAACATATTTAATTATCAATCACTGTGTAACAATGCATCATCTTAAATGAACAAGGTACTGGGATTATTGTATTGTTATCATCTCCTGTTATTGTCTATCCATGCGTTCATCCATATATCTATCCAAACAGATAAATGCTAAAACAGTAATGATTTGACAGTACAGCGTTTAACTGCAAAAATAAATCTTTATTACAACTATTTAAAAATGTTAAATGGTCCACAAAGATAATATCATGTAAAAGAGCATGTTTGCCAGTCCAGGTGAAACTTTCTAACTGCTTAAATCTCATCAGCTTTTCTTTTTGGATTTCAAAAAAGGTTGATGAAGAACATCATGTAGCCTTCTTGCCTAATTGAAACACAAATAAATCAATCAAATACACACAAAGATTATTATATTATAAATAATTATTAATCTTATAAAATACAATCGAATAAAAGGAAAAGGCCAACATGAAACAGAAAAACAAATCGTTATACCTTTTGAGGTCCAAGTCCCGGACATAATACCAGCTCCTCTTTGGATGCATTAATGATACCCTCCAAAGACTGCAAGTAGTAAAACAGACAAGAAATTAGTAAGCATTACCAAACATATTCTTTTGGGGTGCCAGGCTGATGCAGTGGGATGGATAAGCATAAATGTCAAATACAAATCCATTGGATTGTTTTTCATGATTGAGACATGGCATTGTAAACAGGCATGTCAGTGTCAAATTTAAAACCAGATAAAATAAGGAAAGTTAAGAAATCAAATATGCTGAGCACAATAATTAGCTGTGCCTAACGCTGTCTGTACAGTTATCCCACTATACATTATGGGTGATTTCAGTTGCAACTTGGTTGTTAATGTTTAGCTCATATGACTATAGCTGATATTTCAAAGCTACTATGGGTACTTACAGAGAATGTGGAAAGCAGTGTGATAGCATCCGTTTTGTTGATGGACTTAACAGTGGTCAGACAATCTGTGACCTGTCATCCCCCCCCCAAAAAAAGCACAAGTTATATATAAGCAAAACTACAAATGACACTGTGTATGTGTGCATACTGACCTTGGAAAGATAATCTTTCTCAACCTGCTCTTTGAGAAGATCTGCAGGCTTTTTTTCGTATGATTTATACGTCTCCAAGTAGCGACCAGCTTCTTCTGGGCTTTGGGATACATGTGCACAGTGTTGTTTTATTAAACAATCATTAAATGATAGGGAGATCTAAAGTTAATGTTCAGACTCACCTCCAGGCCAAGATGAGTGTGCAGTCAGCCATGATGCAGATCCGAGCCAGCTCTTTCAGAGCATGATGAGGGTCTTTCTAAATGAACATTAATACAACAATTAACAGAAGTGTTTTTAAATGGGTTCTACCGAAGAACAACATAGGCATTAATTAGAATGGAACACGACACACATTAGAAATAATTGCCTGTCTCACCACATCAACTTGCACAAGCAGCACTCGAAGGGTGAAGGTTTGGCCCAGCTGCTTTAATCGCTCATGAATGTAGTTGGGGTTCAGACCATGGTATCGCACACTACAAACACACAAAACCAATCAAATTCCACTATCACTTAGATTCACCTGCTCCACAATCCAAATATTTTTCTTGCAAGAAAAATGTGTAATTTTCATTTAATTTTAGTCATCAGCTCCTCTTCGCATGTTTTTGTTTTCTTGTTGCAGAACAAAAAGGTGTGCATTGTGGTTTCACACCTCAGCAGAAGCTAAAACATTTTCGTGAAAGACGTGCATACCTCAGAAAGAGAGCGCACGTCGTTCGACCCAATACATAGTCTGGCACCACTTCACCAAACTCCCATGGTACGCTTCTCACAAACTTCAAAATAGGGTTTCCTCTCTGTGTTAACACACATGCAACATACAGGAAACATAAAACGTGTATACATCTCACATGCTTTAATCAAATCAAATCAAAGTTTATTTGTCACATACATAGTTATACACAGTACAACCGGCAGTGATTTGAGTAAACTACAACTGACACCTGTTCATCTGTTTGACTGAGACATGATAACATGTGTTGCGTTGGTCTGAGTGTATCGAGTGCAGCAGGGTTGTGGAAATGCTATTTAAAAGAATTATCATGCATTTTAGAAACACACATCTTGTTAGCACCAGCTATAGTTGTACAGTTAGAGCCTGAATTGTCTCGACTGTCATTAACATCATTTTCCTCCTGGCGTCAACATTAAGGTGTTTGAAAATCAAATGTACAGCACCATAGTAGGACTAGACTCAATGATCAAGTGTTTCAATTTCCAAATGAGTTTGAAACACCACATATCAGTTCCAGTAACTTTGTACCACTTGCACCATATTGATACAAACAGTGTTTAATAGCTAGCAATCCTTATAAAGTGTTGTGCAAACTGCTGTGCATATTAGATGATTGCAAAGCAAACTAAATACTAAATTAGTTGCTGGTGTTGTGGTAGACAGTTATTTACAATCTACAAGTAGTGGCTGAAATATGGGAAACTATCATATAATTAATTATAACTCAACTAGTCTGTATTTGTGCATTTAAAACAAATTACTGCCCAATTTCATACCTGTCTTGGGCTGACGGTAATGCTGTTTCCTGAACCCAACACAGCTGAAGCACCCTTAACATTTTGTCCCTCATCATTTTCCACCTCTCCAGGGAGACCATCATCTGCCCTGTTTAGAACACCACCATTCTCTGTTGATGCTGATGGAACACTTTTATTAGTCTGAGATTTACCAGGAACAGTGGAATGGTCCAAAGCTGTCTGTTCTATAATTTGGTTTCCATGCTGAGAAGCGTTTCCAGTCTGGTGTCCAAAAACGCCCTTTTTACTTTTACATTTATTTTGGACCATAAAGTCTGCATAAGAAAGTGGTTGACCAACAGGTTGTGCTCCAGTCTGGGTAGTCAGAGTCTCTGCAGGACCGTCTTTGGATGAGGGCTTAAAAAGTGAGGGCACCTGTATGGAGACATTGTGTTATAATCATGGTTAAGAAGGAATGGAGTGCAGGAAAATAATGCAAATAAATGATGATAAAAACCAACAATCCAACATTACAACATGCGTGGGAAGAAGGATAAAAAACATTTCAATCTTTTAGGTATTATGTAGGAACATTAATAATAATGTTATAGGATAATTATATTTCCTATTAATAATAATTAATAGGAAAAATACTTTTGTTCTGTTTTACCATCAAACTTTATTGGTTTAAAAAATCATATTCAGCATGAGTGCGTTTCGGTGCCATTGAAAGAGTGCACGTTTTATATTAGCCTTGTATATACAGAAATAGTGGAAAGTGTATGGAAATGATTGTTTATAAAATATTTACGCACAAAAAGAACACACCTTACGCACTTTGCGCATCCTACGAAAATGAGTCTGAGCATGCGCATTGAGACTTGTCACAAGAGTTTGTTTATCTTGTAAATTGTGCTTATAAATGTAAACACATAAGAATCTATTTACATTTTAAAATGAACTAGAACATTTTAGTAATAAAATTAATTTATATTTGCCTTGGTCGTTTAAACGTGTTTTAATGTGCACATAATTAAACAATAGAAAGTAAAAATCACAAACTGACGTAGTGATCACAACATAATACATTAACCTTACTATGACGACACTCTGCTTATCCCTGCATTAAAGTAAATAAACTGCATTCATAATTAGCAAGTATTGGAGTTTGTTATTGCTAAGCTAGCATGTAAGAACAATAAACAGTTAACCTGTTAGTTTACTAAGTAAAACTAGGTGGCAGTATTAGTCGTGCATCGGAAATCTCATTTCAGTCGCATTATACTAACCGGACTTCTTTCTCTGTTAAACGCTGAATCGTCCAAATTAATTTTAAATGTTTTGTTTTCCATCTCAATCCAGATACAGACGGTACGAACCGCCGCTGTAAGAGTCGATTCAAACTGCGAGTCGATTCTACAAATGAAGAGTCGCGTCAAACGATTCAGTTAGATTACCCGAATCATTTATCTATATAACGCTTCCATGTGTCGTGTATTTATTAAACGTTAGCATAACACCGGAGTCGATGTGTTTGGCAATTGTTGCAATTTTACTCGTACAGACTAAATATAATCGGTATGGAATCGACACTATTGGAGAAATGGAGCCGAACCGAGTAGTTATGACGTCAAACAGACCTCACAGACGACGTATGGAGCACAGAAACGTCGATGAGCGGTGAGTAGGTAATGACCGTACTTATCCGACAGAGGGCGCTAGAGTAAGGCTTGTTGGACAGAAAAGAAAATGTCTGAGTTAAATTAACACGCGGTCATAAAATTATAGTTTCTTACTAAATGCTACAAAACCATAAATCAGAATAAATAAGTTGTAGTTCATTTTAACCACACATTTACATTTTACATGTCAAGTCAAGTCAAGTCAACTTTATTTATTTAGCGCTTTTTCCAATAGATATTGTCTCAAAGCAACTTTACAAA
>JAOUQU010405026.1:0-11958 GCA_028566735.1 Ammoglanis amapaensis
AAACGCAGCGTTTTTCTTTCCTGCGACTAGTCGACCAATGGAATTTGTTCGACTAGTAATTTTTTCGGTCGACCAACAAATAATCGATTAATTGCGGTCAGCCCTAATGCTGAACAACAAATTTGTCATTTGTTTTCATTTTGCAAACCCAGGAACAAATCATATTGGGAATCATATTTTGTTCATTATATGTGCAGTCATCAAGTTTTCTGTGTAACATTGTTTTTCTTTTTCTTTTTAATTTGACAGTGTTAAACAGAACAAAGGTGGCAACGCATTTGTGAGTCCATTACCAAATCGGCAGGAGTATCAGTATGGCTACGCGCATCAGCAGCAGGACTGGGGCAGTCTACAGCAGGATTACGAGTGAGGGATCGTCCATACGGGCAATATGCTGCTTTTGTTCAGGCAGTGTCTACTGCTCACATTCGAATGCCAGCTTCTGTTCTACGCCTTCTCGTTCTATATGGTGTATCTTTCTCTCCGAGTTAGAAGTGAAGATGTCTAACCTCCATGCTATCTCCCTTTAGGACAATTGATCTAGTTCTGCATACAAGTCTGTGGTGTTGTTGTCTTATGTTACGGCAATAGATCAGGTGCTACCATGAATGCCTGACTTTATTGTTAAATCTTTGGAGTCTGGTACAGTTTAGGGTTTTCAGAACGAAATCTCTGCCGAATTGTGCTGAATCACCTCTAAATTATGAATTTCTTGTTTTACTTTATTATTAATTGAGGACAATATGAGCTGGAGTTTGGTTTGTACAAGAATATACCAGGATGACTTTTTTTAATTCTTTTGTTTGCTTTATGTAAAACTATATAGGTATTTTATTTGAATTATAGGAATGCGGTTCTTAGTTTTAAAAATCCTTTTCCATTTTGGTATGCTTCCTTGGTTCTGAAACTGTTTAGTTTCATAGCCATCTACAAAAACTGTATTGATGCAGATGCAATTTATGTGAATCATTGTGGGGAAAAAAATGCTATTACTTGTGTCATAACTATTTGCTTTGCATCTTTGTGTTTTATAGTTCATGTTCACAAGCAAAAAGTAAAACTCTACATTGCTCTGTCAACCGTGTCGTTTGTTTTGTTTGTCAGTGCTTACATATATAGATCAGGCATAACATTATGACCCTCTTCTTAATATTGCATTTTTCCCTTTTTTACTGTGCTGTATTGTTACACTTTTCTGTTTAAAACTAGCATTAAATGCATCAGTTTGAGCTACTGTTGCTCGTCTGTGGGATCATAGAAGTATCAAAATGATATCCAGTTTCTACAAAAGATTCATTTTAACTTTTAACCCTTTTTACTCCTTTTATTTGCAGTTTATTACAAAAACTGCATATTAGCTTGGGAATTAAACTCAGGAGCCCAACAGTATAAAGGTGGTGCTAATGGGGCTTGGACTGATGTCATTCTGCTTTCTAGCCCAGTTCCCTTTCCACTAAGCCATCAGCCAAGTGAGGTTTATGTTGCATGTGGGTTTCCCTGCTCTGATAGTACTTGACAGAGCAGACATGTACATTTCCATTCATACCATATTGTATTAATTTTAAATATTTTGCTTTCGTTGGCATCTAGTCATGTCAAGAATTTAGAATACCCATCATGACCGTTATCTGTTCAAGCATAAGCATATAAGTGTTGGATCGTGATTGAAAAGATGTTTGGTTTGTGTGGTTTTCTGTTTCTTTTGTCTAAACGATTCAATGTCCACAGAACCTTGTTCCTTCAGGTCTGTTTTTGTCTCTAGCTGCTCTCTGGCAAATTCCAGTCTTGCCCATGACGGCAAAATTTTCAGTTTTGCAGAACTTACATGAAATGTGCAGTCTTTGTCTGATAGTGGTAGTTGCACTATTTTGCGGACAGTAGAGTAGTGGTTTTGTAAATTGTTTTGATGTGTTTATTACCTTCTCCCCAAAATCATATTAATCTTCAACCTTATTTCTGAAAGCCTCAGTGAGCTCTTTAGATATCACCATTGTGTATTCTACAACAATCTTCAGCAATCAAGAGCAAACTAATGAGTTACACCTAAATCTAATTTCAACTTGATTGGTATTTTTTACCTTTCCCATTCACAGTATTTTATACACCTCATTTTGCAACGTTTGTTTTGCTCTGGATTATTTTTGCAGTTCAAACTGAATGTTTGACTATTGTCCCCATGGATCTACACTTTAGCAAAGATTTTTGTTATAAATACAACACGGGATCTGAATTGATCGTATGAAGTAACAAAGTAGTAACATCGAGGTATGTCTTTCTTTGATATTTGTCCAAAATGGGTAAGGCAGTTCCTAGGGAACTTGTATTTTGGATACTCGTATAATGTATAGAAATAAAGCCTGCAATTGATTAGTTCTGCTAACCCACATGATTAAGTGTATTAAGTATTTACACAACCACCAAAAATGTAAAAGACAAATTCTTTGTCAAACGTGAGCTTACATTTTTTGTAGGGCACGGAGTACATTTTATGGATTGTGTTGAGATTTTAATAACCGCATGTTTTGTTTACTGTACTTAAAATCAAAGATACCCACACAAAGTGTTGCCTATTCACCAACTGCGAGTGCATTAGTTTTTGTGTCGTATTGTGTACTTTATTTTTGGAACAGACATTCAAAGTCTAAAGAGACCAAACATCATTTAATAAATTGTTTTTAAATGACCCTATGCACATTGACCTCTTCGAACCTTTATGGAAAGCTTTACCATTTGTGTTTCAAGTGTTTTGTTTCATCTTCCATTTCCCAGGTCATTATGTCGTTGTTGTAAGTTATAAACATGATAATGTGACTTTACAGTATAGATTTATATGTACATTTGTGCTATACAAGGGCGTAACTTTAGGTCTAACATTGTGGGGGTGGGGGTTATGCTGAAATGATGTCCTTTTATTGGGGGGGTTACAATGACTGGATCAAATTATTGGGGGGGTTATAACCCCCCTAACCCCCGTGTAAATTACGCCAGTGGTGCTATATATATACAATGTCAGTCCACAGCCATAAAGATTATTGGTTACCATCAGTTTGATGATTAAATGTCCTTGTTTTAACTATCAAAACCAAAAGGGGGCGATATTTAGAATAATCCACGTACATGCATGTTGATTGAAATGAACATGATGCTACATATGGCTATAAGTATGTAAACAATTACTTTAGCATGTTAGTCACACTCATTGCTAACAGACTACTTTTTCTTATTTTGAAGGAATACTAGCATAAAGTACCAATTTCGTAACACTCACTAAATACTACCCAGCGTACTGCCGACCAATTTTCCTATATGCCCTCTAGATGGCGCGCTTGTATTTATTCTTTAACAATGGCGGCTGCCGTGTAATTTTTTTTCACGAACACTGGCGTTTAGGTCTTAATAGGCTAAAACATTTCTTTCAGTTAGTAAGCTTGTGGTGCGTTAAACCTCCACCTCTTAAATACTCGAAACTATTTCAAAATGGCGACATGTGACACTATGTTATGGTTAATAATTGTTTTATTAGGCTTCCTGGCTGGACTGAAAAGGTGTTATAGTTCTAAAATCCAAGGTTTAACCTTTCATGGTGTTGGTACATTCTGCTTAAGCAATAAAGGCCTGTATTTGGCACAGGTAGACATCCATTCATAAACCAACTCAAGAGGAGGGTTCATGGGTTTCATTGATAAGATCTATTTACTCTCAGAGGGGAGGTGTGTGTGGGGCCCCTCTGCTCACAGTGTGCAAGGCGCCACCATGTATAAACAGCCCTGCACTATATACAACCAACACAGACTCCCCCTGTGCCTGAAACCAGCTAAACACGGCGTCATTATTTTTTCCCCATAAGTGTGTGTATTCACGGCAGGATAGCTCTCCGCTGAGCTGCTGTTATTATAAGAATGGTTTACTTTTAGACTACAGTCCCCAACGTAGTTCCAATTACAGTATTCAGCATTGTTCTGTTAGTCTAAAAAAACTCAGACTTACTGGAAAGATTATTTAGACGAATTTTCATACGTTTTGCCCCTGTATACGTGGGGCAGCCGTGTCCTGGTGTTTAGACAACTGGTGCTTATGATTGGAAGGTTGCCACTTTGATTCTGAAAGTCATCACTTCATGACGGAAGTGTCAATGAGCAAGGCATCTAACTCCTAAATGCACCCCAGGTGTGGTGGCTATGGCTGCCCATGGTGCTGGGCAAGTATGCACAATGTTGTTCCCTAGTGTGTGTTCACTGGTGTGTGTGCGTGTTTCACTTCATGAATTGCGTTAATTGCAGTGGATTAATAACGCAAAAAAGTACAGCAGTGAAAAGGCAAATCTAAAGATTTTGAAAATGATTATTTTGGTATATTTGGTAAACAAAACGAGGCACAGGCAGGTACACACATGCACTGATGTATGCACTAGGAAAATTACAATGCTCTAGTTGCACACCATTACCTAACAAGGTTAGGTAATGCCCTCCATATACATATAAATATCTTTAGAAACTATCTCACGGTGTCATGATGATGTTGTTTGCCCAGTTTAATCTGCCTACTCAAATGTGGGTACCTTCAACTTAAAACTTAAAGCGCAATTATGGGTTGTAAATCGGTAACGACTGTAGCATGTTCCAAAGGCTGGACTCTCTAGGTTGGATTTAAAGAATGATCAAGAATCATCATGAACAACAATCTACTGATAAGCATTCCTTGACATTATAGATTATTTGACACTACAAACTCCCCACTCAGCACTTTGTGTTATTCAAATGGCTATAAAACATATACAACACTTTTATCATGCAGCTCCTACTATGCCATTAATACAATTTCTCAACAGAAAAATCTGTGACGGTTCATTAATATGCAATGTACTGTACCCAAATTAAATAAAAATGTTTTAGTCAGTTACGATTTTCATTGCCATGAATAAAACAAACTAAATAACAATAATGTTAAAATGTCTCAAGTTTTATTTGAAACATCTTTTTTCAGAACAATTTATGACTTATTTATCCATTACTTCTGCAAAATATATGTATGCTACTCACCTCTTGAACAAATAATTTCTTTATTAAGACTTTTTTAGACTTTCCTCAAATATAGAAACTGTATAAATGAAAAGTTGCACTTTTACTAGATATTTAATTTTCGTTTTAAACTTTTGAAACTTTTATTTGTAACATTGTTTGAAATGAGCATTTCTAAAGTTGTAGATCTTGGGAATGTTTGAAGAATTTCAAATGTTTTAATGCTTTTTCCTATGTGAAGCACTTTGAATTGCCAAGTGTGCATGAAGGGTTGATTATTTTTTTAACCCCTATGGTGAGGTTTTTAACAAAACAAGGAAGTTCCACACAATGCTGTATATTATGGCTGCTTATAGGTGGAAGGCCCTGCTGTTGAGGGCATGGGGGTTATATGTGTTTAAGGTGTGTTTTTCTTTCGGTACACTCTGAGAAAGAATTGTAGGTACAGACTAGGCAGGAGTTGGTGGGAGCCATATTTGGTACTTATTGTGGGAAAAAAGTCTAGAGGTCAAAGGCTTAAAACCTGTGTGAATGCAGACTAAATAGGAATCCCAGACGACAGGAAAGGAGTAAAAACGCACCGGAATCAAATAACTATCTTTACGAGCAGAAAATGGCCCTCCACATGCTCCAGGAAACATGGAAGACATATAGATAAAAATAGTCAAGTTAGCTTGAATGCAACTCTGCCAGTTACTTAGTTCACCAGTGGGTTATAACTCAAACACTTACTACACAAACAAGACAAGTGACCACAAATCCAGAGCTAAAAGACAACAGGACAGGACTCTGACAGGTTTACGTAGAGAGGCATGTCACCCCAAGCTGAGTAGCATGTACACCTTTAAAGGACCTTGTTAGTGGTGTCTTTATGACTGTTTTCTTTTTTTTGTACATACTGAGAGAGAATTGTAGTCATGGGTTAAGGTTGAGTTGTTAATGGGAGCCACATTCAGTGCTCAATGTAGACTTGGTAATAGTGTCTAGAGGGCAGAGCTTCAAAACCTGTGTGAACACAAACCATCAAGAAATCCCAGACATATGGAATAGCATACTGGATGGGACTGGGCTTTTCTGATACGAGATAAAACAAAAACCACACTTCCTTAACATAACGAAAGAATAAAACACCTTATGTGTAAGACTTCATTTTAGTTATCAGTAGCCAACATAACATACAAGTATAATCTATATTATAAGCAGAGTAGTTTAAGCATGTATACATTAAAAATGATGCAAATTACACCTGTATTGGGTGGTTGGAATAAATATTTAAGTTTGTAATCAAACAGTCGAGAAAGCTCATTTAAAGTGTCCTGGGAGTTGCACGTGAAACAAATAAATTACACCGCTTGATATATTGTTCTATGGTCCTAAGTTGATCATGATTTAGTCCCCATAAAGCAAACTATTCAGAGATTTTGCAATATAAAGTTTGCCATTTGAAACAAACATGACACAACATGTAGGCCAAGTTTTCGGATGTTGAAAGCACGTCCATTCAGATCAACGTTCAACTAGGCAAAACGTTCTGGGCCAGTTGTAGCAATACGATTTCATAACCCAAATCGGATGTTGGGCTGACATAATCTGAGAAACATGGAGTGAAATTTACAGCCTGAGATGAGGGAAGGTCAAACATTTGTTTGCCTTGCAGCTGAGGTTCATTGCGCTCTGTCACTGAACTGTGTGGGAACAGCCTGGAGCAGCTGGGGGTGCAATGATCAGCGGGAACACTTGTGAATGATTTTCAGAACTGTTGTTTTGAAGACTTTGTGGGTTGGGAGAAATCTAAGATAATGAAATATTGTTCTACTTGTGTCTATTTTTATCATATGTATTGTAGTATTGTACTGCTGGTTGAGATCTATTTTCCATTCCATTTCATAAATAAAAATTCCATATCACCTTTAAAACTTGCAAATGTTGCAAGTATATAATCAGTTCAAAATAAGAACAACCTAAAAACCTGCAGACATCTGTAGCCATCTCTGACTTCTGGACATTTTTCTAGGATGTTCAAAACACTGAACCACTAAAAACACAAAGGCTAAATAAACATGTTGTTAATTAATGGATATTCCAAATAATTGTTACCAAATACAATAAATTGACCGTAAACACTCCACAAAAATCCAAGAAACATGGAAGACAACGTAACCGAAAAGTCGAGGGCATTGTGTAACATTTATTGGAGAAACAAGGTTCAAAACAAAGTTTTACTAAAACATAAATTAAACTTACATCCAGTCATCTGATTTGTCATCTGATCACTAGATGGCTAGATTGTAATCATTGGGAAAATTATTCATAATAATATTAACACACTCACTGGGGAATCTTGTAGTAACAGTCACCTGAGGCCACCCAGAAACCAGTAGAAAAAATATCTCTATTAGATAAAATATTATGTTTTGGTATAAAGCAATATGGCAATTCAAGGTTTTTCATGAGGTGCAATGGAAAGTTCTAACATTCCACCTTACTGCCTAAACATAAACGATTGTAAACATCATTGCTGCCAGTGCAGTAGTGTAGACGGTACATTCCTGTCTTCTTCCCCATTTTCACAGCTAAACGATACTCTCTCTTTATTCAGACATAATCCTAATCAAGTCTCACTTGCATTACTACCATAATTTACCATGTTTATCAACACATTTATGTGATTCTCAAGTGGGAAAGAGCTTCTCCAAGAGCCAAGAGTGAATCTCCTGCACTCCATTTCCTGACCTCTGAGACGACTGCAGGTGGCTGTGAGGTTCAAATTACTCCCCTTACCACCACATCAAGACCCAGTGCAATCCGAAAATTCCTGCAGATTACCCTTAATTCTTCTGACAGATGGACATACTTAATCTGTAGCAGTCGGGCACAGAGCAAGTGCTACAACCTGTGAACACACAGTTTAAACAAGCACCTGTCAAAACCGTGTCGCATGACAAATGCAGCACAGCGATAACTGAAGTAAAAAAGGTAGTACTTCATTGTATTGTAGGGTTTTTTTGAAATTTGAAAAGTTGAAAATGTACATAAATGAAACAGATTTCATATTTTAATGTAAAATCTATTTATATTGACATCTTTGCATTATCTGATACTGAATCCAAAAACACTTTTATATTTTGCAATGCAATAAGAGATGTGGTCATATTGAATCAATTGCCAGATTGTGGGGGTTAAACCAGTTACTTTCCACTTATTAGCCATATATTTTAATGCTAGCACTGATTCTTGTTCAGTTTCACTTTTCACTACCATAGGGTGCAAGCCATTTGGGTGCACCCCAGCCTTTCAGAAATAAAGAATCTTTTTCAATTTTGCATTAGTAATGGCACTAAACATCACTGTTTTACACCTGTGTTTAGTAGTGAAAACACCCCCTGTGTAGCCCATCATAGAACTGCATCAGAAGTTGAAGTCTAGGGTCCACATCCTTATTTACACCGGCATAATCAAGGTCCCCCTGGTCTTGTTTTTGTTTAAAAAACATTTCTTACACATTTTCTTAATTGACAGAAATCAACAAAATGCATGGACTAGTGGTCTGCCAAGGTTGGAACAAAAATCTAATCCACATTGGTAGTTTTTATGCTGGATGCCCTTTCTGACACAAACCTTACTGTTTATCCAAGGCTTAGGACCAGCAATGCAACGCAACTTTGCTCCTAGAAAAAAAATCATGGGGAGTGCATGCAAACTACACACAGAAAAGACCAGAACCATCTGAGGATCAAAACCAGGACTTTTTTTTTACTGTGAGGCGACCCACTGAGCCACCAGCATACATTGCTCAATTGTAATTCATGAACCACTGTTTTGTCTTGCTTTAATGCCATCGACGCATGTATTTAAGATGTTAAAATATTTGGATAAAATGGTTAAAAACGACAATCACACACCCGCTGTTCTAGGAAGGGTCTTCTTCAGCCAACATATGGATATCATCTCAAGTGTTTAAAGGTCTGGGGAAGTTAGAATGGAGTGCTGGTCCGAGTGCACAGCCACACCAGACAACAGGTGACCGGTTACGGTCTACCATCGAATCTCACTGATATTCTAACCTATTGCACTTCCATGAGAAGGGCTCCCCCATGAACGCACATTATTGCATTACAAAGCGCTTTCCCTGGGCTTTGATCCAGTGAATGTGAAGCAGATCTTTTGCTGTAGACCAAACACGAGAGCTAATGAAATCAGGCTGATGAGGAGAGAACGATACTGTAGGAAGGACAAAAGCTTTCTTTAAGTAAGAGTATTGGCTGAATCTGGTCGATGTTTGTACTACAGCTGTGTGAATAGGATTCTGCAACAACCCCAAGTAGCAAGACCTAGTAACTTGACTTTAACTATAAACAAATATAAATCAACTCTCATTGGCAAATATTAAAAGCAAAAATGAAAACACCAAGATTGACAGAGAAAAATAAGCATCCTGTGAATATCTTCTTAATACAGTTAATGTTACACTGTCAGATTTCACTTGTTCCAAGAACTATTATTGAGCGTAAACTATTACCTAGTGATTAGGATACTGGACTACTAATCCAAACAATGTCAGTTTAAACCTCACCCATGCTAGGTTGTCGCTGTTAAGCTCATGAACAAGTCCCTTAACTTTTAATGGCTCAGGCTGTGTAATTGTTTTGTCGCTTGGATGGATTATTTTCCATTTTCATAAAGAAAAGATCAACAACAGTTGGCCTGGTGGTTAGAGAACTGGGCTTGTGACGACTGAAGTGCACTTGAGCGAGACACCGAACCCCTAACTGCTCCCTGGGCGTCATGGCTAGGGCCGTCTACCGCACGCATGTGTGCTCACTGCTGCCCCCTAGTGTGTGCTCGCTTGTGTGTGCATGCAATATGTGTTTCACTGTACCAATTGGGTTAATGCAGACAAATCATTGTTCTGTGTGTGTTAAAGCACAGTGGTGAATTCTAAATTCTAAAGGGTAACACACACTCATTTCTACATCTTTCTACAATTCTTCATCTATTTCCATTTAAAATACGTTTTAATTAGGGCATGGGTCACTAGTCTTCTTTAAGAAGTCATAGTGAATATCAGAAACTCTTCAGGAATTTTTTTTTGGAGGGGGTTGTCTTGGCTTAGAAGTTGACTTATTGTTTAAATAGTGTTCTTAGTTGTAAAAACTGTGGTAATTTTCTGTGGCTCACAAAGCGTCAAGCAAAGTCATAATTGAGGTGCAAAGTGTCCTTGTCACCACGTATTATGCGTCTGTGGCATGCTGTTTGTGAGTGCTGCTTTTGTATTTAGAATCAGGTAATCTTCAGGTCTTTCAATTTGGTGGCTTTAATCACTGGCCTCTCTGGTTCCAAACACACAATGGTCATTCTGTTGGACCTTTTTTAACAAGCTGAGCCTTCATGGTTCGACAGCCCCTTTTTAGCATTTCCTTAGACACCAGAACTCCAGGATCAAGTCATAAATCTCTTTCCGATACTGCCTTTTACACAACAGCACTGTTTTTAAGAGGCTTACATCCTTTACTGTAGCTGGCGGGAGGTGCAGGAAGAATGGTATGGTGTTGAAAGTGAGGAAGGATGAGGGCATCTTTGAAATGTCTTTATTCAAAATGGTGTTTTTTTATTAACAATTTATTATTTTTTAACAATTTATTAACAATTTCTGTCACTTTATGGTGCATTTTGTTCAGCCATTGATGGATCACTGCATTGACTTCATCAACAAATGAAAAACTTCTATGATTGGTTGAATAAGAGGGAAATCAGATACCAAAAATACAGACTGTAAGATCTATCAGACACTGTTATATTTTCCATTTTTAACACAAAATATTTGGTATGAACATGCTGAGTTGCTGACTGTTGCACTACATGTTTATTGCCCTGCTTTATCCCATGTATTAAATAAAAGGGACCTAGGAATTACCCCTACTGACCAGATATTCAGAGGTGGACCAGTCGGTCAGGTTTGCTGAAGGTGAACATGTGACATCTGTCTCACAGGACACTATTGTTCTGTTTTTAAGCTGAGGTTTCATACATTTGCATAAAACAAGTTCTATTCAAATGACTATTTTGTCTGTGGGGTGTAATCTTAAATCATTTGGCAGTAGAAAAAAAACAGGCTACGATTAGTGCAGGAGGAATTTCTGTTCAGTCCACTATAATGCCACACGAAGGACGAGTCTATTAAACAAGAGTGCGCTCATTAGAGGGGTAAAATCAGGTTGTATGAATAGCACCACACTAATGAATAAAACAGGATTCCGTTTTACCAAAGCAAGCTAATGAGATCCTCTTTTGTAATTGGGAGCTGATTTGGAAAAGGGCTGGCACGCTACAACCAAAGCGAGGTCAGCAGGGCAGACTGGCACGCTGTCAGTCAAGGTCCATCATTGAACTACTGGCAGTTTCCGAGAAGCATATGGTGGACAAGCGTTCCAGGCCATGCACGTGTGTGGATTTGAACTACCCACCCAGGCTGCCTTGTTCACTATTCAGTTATAACAGATGGGTAATAAATTAAAGAAAAATGTAAGAATCCCACTAAACAGGTTTAATATGTACAGTATATGCATTTGGGTTATGCAGTAAATATTTACATGATTAAATAGGTGGGTAGTATTTAGCCCTGCACCTATACCCTCAATTTCCCGGAGGGAACCACCCAAAGGGATGAATAATGTTCTATCTATCTATCTATACTGTACAACTTCATAATTGTTCATACGATAAGCATTAACTAATATTATTCTTTCTCTAGACTGTATTAAAAGGTTTGATGGAGAATAACTATGAACCATATTGTACTTATACAAAAACATTATGGTAATTATATGGCTTTACAAGTTTCTCAATCTTAAACAATCTCTCTCTCTCTCTCTCTCTCTCTCTCTCTCTCTCTCTCTCTGTGTGTGTGTGTGTGCGCTCAGATTTATATACGTGTCGTATG
>JAOUQU010405037.1:0-11958 GCA_028566735.1 Ammoglanis amapaensis
TGTGTGTGTGTGTGTGTGTGTGTGTGTGTGTGTGTGTGTGTGTGTGTGTGTGTGTGTGTGCGTGTGTGTGTGTGTGACAGAATCAATGCACAGCAACACAAGCCAGTAAATATCGTCTGTTAGCACATGTGGGTTTGTACTAACCTCTCGACAAACCCATAAGCTGACCAATATTTTTTAAAGCATTCGTGGGGCTGTATCTTCACCATACACACCCAAATTTGTAAATGACTATTATTGTAAATGTTATCCAGCTTGTTTTAATTTGTCTTTAGAAAAATAGCATATATAGACTGCAGACTATATAAGCAATACTAAGTGTATGCTTCCAAACTGCAGCAACAGTTTTATAGAGGATTGTTTTTTGCTTTCATGTCGTGAAATCATGGGAAAAAATCTCCAGCAGTACGATTTGCATATAAACAGTTGTTCTCTCAGGCACAAAATTGTGATAATGACGTGTAACACAGGGAAATGCCCCATGTTTCCCTTCTCAAGTTGATCTTGCCACAACTTTTATTTGACTCAAACAACTTCACATGAGATTGGAGTGTTACCTAAAGCTGATTACGTAAATCGTCAGTTGACATAATCGAGTTTCTCCACAGATCTCCCAATTATTTACTAATAATTAATTGTTTGTATGTTTTCAAAAATATTTTTCTTTTAAAACAGTAAGAGATTAGCAGTGATTGCATAGTGGTTAAGCTACTGGCTAGAGATCAGAAGGATGCCTGTTCAAGCCTTACTTCCACACGTTTGCCTCTGTTATACTCCTGAGCAATGCCATTAACCTTCAATTGGATGAAGCTGTACGCTCTTAATATAAAGAGTTTTTCTACAAATTTAATATAATGTCTTTTACTTAATCCTAACTCGCATACTTGAACAGACTCTGAAGATAAAAAGGCACAAACCTAATTGTTTCATTTGGTTTTGAGTCATTAATTTCACAGTAAAAAACTAAAACTAAGAATAGAAAATACTTTCAAAATGGAAAAATATTTTGTATTTTAAAACCCACAGAAGAATTTGTTAATTAAAGATGTACTTCGATAAAGATGTGATTTTTTTGTTTTTATTGAATAATAATACAGTCATAATTCTAATAATTATGAATTATTAAAATATGGATATTAAGTTACTCGTTCCAAAATGCTGCTAAGCAATTACTTGCTTGCATATCTTTGTGTGCCAGTTTTTTTTTACTTTAATATTTTTACTTTAAAGATAAAGCCATATTTAAAAACTACTCCAGAAGAATACATAGAATATATAGATGTATAGAAATATTGTATTGGAAATCTAATGTATAGAATACATTAAACATGTATTATTTTGTAGTATTTTATTTGCATTTTAAAGGATTTCTGGTTTTCTTGTTTTAAAAAATGCATGTGACAATGTTTTCCTATTGAAACTGTTTTGATCCCTTTCATGAAATGTTTGCTCCTTACAGAGAACACCATCATCAGTTAGCATCATTAAAGTCTGACCTGAACTTCAGTGGAACATCTAGTAAATCTGGACCGCTATAGAACATACACCCTGCTTTGTCTGCAAAGCCAAAAAACAACAAACCTAAGAATCATCATATCATATGTACTAACATCCAGCTCTGTGTAGTCTAATTTATTTTTGTTTTGCACTACAGTGTGGAAAAATATGTAATAAAGAGGTAATAATAGCTAGGTTTCCAGTTAATGTGAAAGTACTGCATTTGCAATAAATGTAGCAGAGAAAATTACATTTTACTTCAGCTCATGTAATGAATGTTGCTAAAGTACATTGATATTAATATTACTTATCAATACCCTTGCAGAACATGATCATGTTAATCAATAGCAAAATATTTGATGCTCAAAAAAATTAGCTGATAATAGAAAATGTTTGTTTTCTTATTGTACCACTTGTCTATGCAATAAGAGCATGTTATTAGTAGTTAATAATAACATTTATGTTTATAAAGAAGAAGGTGTCCTTATATCGTGATTGAGGATTGCTGAGAATTGTTCAATTTTTAATAAAGGAATGTTTTTGAATTGTACTAGACATCTATGGTATGCTTATGAACAGACGTCAATAAGTCTGTAATGTAAAATCATTTTATATTTATTTTACATAATAGTACATGTTATTGAGTTTTGAATACAACAGAAGCTTGTTTCTTTAGTGCAGTCTTTCAGAGAATCTGTCTAGTATTAAATTATAACTGTCCTGCATCCGGTGTAGTAAACGTGCTATACTTACATGCACTGTAACACTAAAACAACACAGCATGATTGCTGTTTCACACTTTGGAGTGTGTAACTGGTGATAAACAAAGCAATTATTTAGTTTTTCCTTTAAAACACTATAATTATATTGTTATAGTTTTAACATACGACTAAAATTGTAATTTGTAACTGGTTATTTTGAGATCAGTTTCAACACAATCTAACAGAATTGTGTAAAGTGTTAAAGTAAAAAACCAAAAGTTATTTTTTTATGGTTTTCTGTAATGTATTATTTTTGTTTATACTTTTAATATTTATAATTGTGTAACATTAACAATCACACACATGACCTTTACAAATTTTCTGAGATACTAAAGTTGTGGTTTTCATTAGTTGTCAGTTATAATAATCAAATTAAAAGAAATAAACACTTGAAATACATCGGTTTGTGTGTAATGAATGAGTATCATTTACAAGCCTCACTAAAAGAAATAAACACTTGGAATACATCAGTTTGTATGTAATGAATGAGTATCATTTACAAGCCTCACTAAAAGAAATAAACACTTGAAATATATCAGTCTGTGTTTAAAGAAGTAATATTGTAGTTTAGGACACAACCCTAAGTGATCATCTATCTTTAGCACGTTCTCTTGTGTGTATAGTCTAACGAAATTCAACGTGTGTCGATTCGGTTCTTTTTGGAAACCACTAGAGGCCGCTATCACACATGGCGCATGCGCAGGATGGGGCACTGTTAAAGTAGGTGAAACCTTACAGTGTTGATAACGAGCTGTTTCTAAACCGTGTAGTGAAGCGTTAGCTTAGCTGCTAACCGATACCTTTTTACTCACAGTACCCTAAATAAGAAAAAGATTTGCGTAACAACATATATAACTAATGTCGAGAGCTTTTCGGAACCGACAGTAACCAATTAAGATGATTTTCTTGTTTTGAATGGACTTTATAACGTTACTTCGCTTGATATGCTAATACTGTTAAGATAAGACAAACCAAACTATGTAAAACGCAATACGTGTTTGTGTGTTAGCAAGTTTATCACACTTGTTTTAAGGCTCGATAATAATTGTACCTACATTATTATGAACACGTTGTGTTTAAGTTTTGTGGCTACGAGACACGCGACTTTTGCTCTTTGCTCATTAGCTTGGGATAACGCTAATTGTTGAACAGCGAAAACAAAATGACAAGTACTTAGATATGTGGAAATTCTTTTATTGGATTTGTATTTTCCCCAAATGATAGAATTTAATGACAGTTTTATTGACTTTTTGGTTGGTTTGGTCTGACATTTGATAGCAACTTGTTTCAAACGTATAAGCTTGTTGACAGTTAACTGTTGTTTACTGAATTCATATGAGAATTTAATATAAACAATGATTCCAGAAACTTCTAAATAAAATCTAGATGCGATCATTTAACATTTGTGAAGAATCTGGGCCACAGACACGATGAGTGATCTGCGGACTTTAGCAGCACTGACTTCGTCTTCTGGAAGAGGAAGATGACACTATAGAAAGGGGGTGAACTGCTTTAAAGTCGACTAAAAGAAACAAGGTGACGACTAAGAAAATGCCCAGAAGAAAACAATCAAATCCACAACCTGTTAAATGTAAGTAACGTATTTATTAACGTTTGTAATATGGTGCTTTCTTCTATCTCGAGAACATAGTTGTTTTACTACATTGCCCATATATTTTCCAGATTAGGAGTGTCGAAGTACTACATCAAGATTTCCCCTTTTCAGTACAGCGTATTTAGAACGTTATAATGTGTATTTTACACGTCGATTATACTGTTTGATATATTTATACTGTGTTGCAATGCCCAATCCCTGATGCAAAACCCTAGATCCCTGTTTAGATTGTTGGGGAACGGAATTCATATCAATATGTTTATAATTAGTAGTGTGTACTACATTTACAATTCAATTAAAGTAAGTATATGCCCATCAATAATACATGGGTTCTTGTGATCTACATCTGATTATCTTCAAAAAAGTTAGGAAATAAAATATCCAATGGGCACAACAAATAAAAGCGCTTTTCTTATTACGTAAGCTGAAACAATATTTAGTTACGATGACTTCATTTTTCAAGAGGATAATGCATGTTGCCATAGGGCCAAGGATGGCATGGCTTCAGGAAAATGCTTCACGCTACAAGGCCGATCTTGCAACTGCAATTGACGACTGTTAAAGACATAAAATAATATTTTTATTGATAAATAAATATTGATAAATTATCTTTGTTACGACAATAATTCAGTCTGCCATTGAATTCAGAGATGGTGCAACAAAGTACTAATAGTGCTGAGTTTTTCACATAAATTCATAATATTTTCATCAGAATTGAATGATTCCATATATTTTCCTCTATTTGATCTACAAATAGTTGTAACTGACTACAAGAACTATGTTTTTTTAATTCACCATCAAACCATAATCTTGCTGTGAAGCAGCACTTAGCCACCATACTGCTTTAAGTGCAGTTAAATAAAACATTAAATTATTTTCTGAAGAGAGTGAATATATAATGTTAAGTGTTGAATAATATGCAATTCTCTTTTGTTATTATAGCGGCATCTGAAGAAGCTGCTGGGATTGGCAACCCAGAAAGCCTTGTTTTGGAGAGTGATTTCTTTCTTGGGCATGATTTTGGAGAGAATGACTACAGGATCATAGGATTCGAACGAGACTCTGGTAAAAAAAAAAAAAATACTGATTGGGTCCAAATTGTTGTTACAGTTTTGTATGTTTTAAAAGCTCCAAGTTATTTTGTAGTTCTGAAATTTTATTCTTTTTTCCATAATTTGTGGTAATATTCTAGGTTGTTATATAAGGCTCCATCTAGCGATTATTTTCGTAATTGAGTATTCTTTTTTACATTTACAATTGTTTGATTAATCAGATAAGAGATACTTTTTTTAAAGGATCAAAAATCATTGAATTAAAGATAAAATAAGATGTCCGTTAAAACGAAGGAACATTTTTGATAGTCACACAATGTATCTAATTAAATGTTTTAAAATGTATACAGGCAACATAAAACCTATACATTTTTATTTTGCACAATTTTAACATTACAAACAAAGCATTTTGTAGTCAAAAAAAGTTCTGTTCTCATAGTTTCTGTCAGATTTGTAGGTTTGGTGTTTGTGTTTATACATGTGTGTTTCCTGAAGTTGTCTGAAAACCATGTCTTCATTGCAATTAAGAAAAGTCAGCATATCAACAAGATGCAACTAGAGTTTTTTATCTTGCAGTCTGTGCTGTTTTTGATGTGTTCTAAATTGATGTTAATGAACCAAACACTGGAACAGTAGCAAACAAAGTATTCATTGAATTATACCCAGCTAAAGTACTATTAATTTCTGTTTTGGTATGTGATTTGGGACCGAGCCTTATGCATTTTCATAACGCCTGCACACAGGCATGAACGTGTAATAGTGAGCAGTTTGTAGTTGCGTGGATTAAACAAGGATTTGATGTAAAGATTTGGATTGATGTATTTTGAAATGAGGTCACTCAGAATTGTTATGGTCCTAGTTTGACATGGACATGTCACATGGTTATTGCTACAATATGCTGATTGTATTCATGTATGCATTACATTAAAATATTTTATGTTTGATTGTGATATGTTGCATTTTATAACATGTAAACATGCTGTGTTGTTTGCGGCAGTTCAGTCAATAGCATGATTAAATACCACTAGAATATTGATTGAAAAACTTAACTTGATAGTATAAAGTGAAAACATTAACATTGATTTATCCTGAACTTGAGAATTGATGTGCTTGTGGTAAATTTGACCTTATTGGGGGAAAAAAATATCTAAAGGAACAATTAGTGCATTTGCTGCATATCGCTGATACTAGCTTTTCTGTAGAATTAGCCATAAATAAAAAAAAAATTCAAGCCTCAAATGCATATTGGATTTCCTTCCAGATTCGGTGACTGCTGACATGGGGATTCCATCCTACTCCTTCAGCGATGAGGAGTGCTCCAGTTACAATCGCCTCAGCATGGAGAGCGACTTTGAAGACCCCCGAGACACGGAAAGTGAGCACGAGGATATAGGAGGAGATACGCCCTTTGCTCCTTACCTCTCTTGTAGGCAGTGTGGTCAGCTGCTTGGTGATCCTCTGAGTGGAGACTTAGATATAGCAGGGCTCTACTGCCTTCAGTGTAGTGGTGAACAAAGGGGTATGATTCCAGAGCATGATCAGGAAGAAGAAATCTTTTTTGCGAAAGGCTCAGAACAGAAAGAGAACAAAGCGTCTACCCCGAATGGCAACTCCCACAAAACCTACTCGTGCAAATTGTGCGGCTTCACATCACGCTACTCCAACCATTTAAAGCGGCACATGAAAACGCACAATGGCGAGAAACCATTTCAGTGCCAGCACTGTACCTATGCGTCGGCTCAACTGGTCAACCTACAGAGACATGTACGCACACACACTGGGGAGAAGCCGTACAAGTGTGATTACTGTACATTTGCCTGCAACTCCCTTGGTAACTTGAAGAGGCATCGGCGTATGCATACTCAGGAGAAATCCAACAAGTGTAGTCAGTGTGATTTCCTTGCTGATTGCAGTCTCACACTAAAGAAACATGAAATGATTCATCAGAAGGATGCAGGCCCACCCACACTGGAAGGTATTTTGTTTAATATTTGTAGACCATACGTTTAGCTAACCTGCTAGATCACCTGCACCAAGAGCAACAAATGCTGCCATAAAAATGAACATAAACGAATCAACAGGGTAAAAATGCATATTTAGAATTGAATGGACATCCTTGTAATTTTAGTTTACTGTATCTGAAGCACGACTGAAGTGCCCTTGAACAAGGCATCTAACCGGTAACTGTGCTCTGGCTTGGGCTGCCCATCACACCTGGCAAGTGTACTTATTGATGCCCCCCTAGTGTGTTTGCACCAGTGTATGTAAATGTGTGTTTCACTGCATGGATTGGCTTAAATGCAGAAGAATTATTTCTAAGCACATTGGTGAAAAAGTATTCTAAAATGGTTTTGAAGTTGAATACGACAAATGTGCAGTTTTTTCTTATTCTAATCCGTAAAAAACAAAGTTTTCTCCAATCAGTCAGGTAGTGGAAATTGTATTGCGACTTTGAATGTCATATTCATGTCATTACTTGGCATTACACACCATTTCTTATTACTTAAAGAGCTAAAGAGGAAGCACTCACACATAACTGGTTCAAAATGTTCAGTTCCTTAAAGCTGATTGCCTCACATTGTTTCCTGTGCTTCTTATCTTCATTTATTTATTTTTCCAGAGACTACAGTGTCTGATCTGAGTTTAGACATCAGTGCAGATCATGACCCACCTACCCTACTGGAGGCAGAGTGTGTAAATGAGCAGTCAGAGGTGCTGGTCGAGCAGCTCTTCCCCTTCACATGCCGAGTGTGTGATTCTACACTGGAAAATGGCGAGGCACTTGACTCACACATCTGCAACAAGTGTGCTCTGGATATGTTAGCGAAAAGCACACCCTCCAGCCCCGAGAAAGAAGACAAGCTCTACTCGTGCACTTCTTGCCCCTTTATTACACAGTATCCCAACCACCTAGCACGCCACATGAAGACTCACAGTGGAGAGAAGCCATACAAGTGCCCGCAGTGCAGCTATGCCTCCGCCCACTTTGACAATCTAAAGCGGCACCACCGCGTGCACACTGGAGAGAAGCCCTATAAGTGCCCCTTGTGTGATTATGCCTGTGGCAATTTGGCTAACCTAAAGCGTCACGAGCGCATCCACTCGGGTGCCAAGCCTTTCCAGTGTACTGTGTGCAGTTACAGCTGCAACCAGAGCATGAACCTAAAGCGCCACATGTTGTGTCACACCCGTGAAAAACCCTACAAGTGCCAGGAGTGTGCCTATACCACAGGCCATTGGGACAACTACAAAAGGCACCAAAAAAAACACAGTCGCACCACTGAAGGCTGGATTAAAATGGCATTGCCGAAAAAGGAAGAAGAGGAGGAGGAAGGCGAGATGTAGTGGGTTGAGAAATGTTAGCTCTGTTTTAAGAACTTTTCTCTTCTAATAGTTATATACATATTTAGTTCAGGACACCTTACTATACTAATTTACACTGCGAAGGTTCTATTCCATCGTTAGTTCGCAGTTAACTTAATTGGCTTTTTTTTACACAGGCTTTGCTGTTAAAACCGGTTTAATAATAGTGATGATAAAGCTAACAAGAATTATTTTTAGTATTTCTTTTCTTTAATGTATGTCCCTCACGTTTTATTATAATCTCACAGAATATCATAAAACATGATGACACCAAGTGAATATATGAATTTTAGGCAAACGT
Source organism: Ammoglanis amapaensis (assembly GCA_028566735.1). Lineage (NCBI taxonomy): Eukaryota > Metazoa > Chordata > Actinopteri > Siluriformes > Trichomycteridae > Ammoglanis > Ammoglanis amapaensis. The sequence goes on from JAOUQU010405037.1 coordinate 8,590, forward strand.
CTTACCCTTATGTTGGAAACAGTAAATATAAAACTTACATTTTAATTTTTCCTGTTAAGTGCCTGATTATTTGAAAAAGAAATATATCTTGATTATAAACTCTGGTCTTTAGATACACTTTTCAATGAACAAAGTCTTAAAATCTTGTCACTTTTTCCACCAGTCTTCTCACTGACATCGGCAGTTTACTGTATACCTCTAAAACCGACTTTTGCTGTTGTAATACCAAATAAATCCTGATCAAAGGACATATCAGTACATATCCGTTGTCAGACATGATCGATCAGTAGCTGAGGTAAATTTTCACCAAGTTATCAACGTTACCAGAATGCCAGGTTACTATTATCCCTGCATGTACATGTCAAATTTACAGGCTGATGCAAATATTTTTGGTCTGTTAGTGTACTAATTATACCTTTAGATAGTATGCTAATATGTTTTAACCAAATGCTTCATTTGGAGATTTTGCTGTCACAAGTCATCCATTCATGATCTAGTTTTACCAATGTTAAATCCTATTTAGGGATAAAAAAAATGGGCGAGGACACGAACACCTGAACAGATCACCAGGCTGTTACAGGATAAAGTGAGAAACCGACCACATACAGGATATTTTCTGTCTCTCCAATTAACACGACTGCATGTCTTTAGACTGTGGGAGGACACTGGCATATCCAGCAAAAATTTACACAGTTATGTGGAGAACATCTAAACTGCTTTCACAATTCAGTGCACATTTATTGTCTGGATTTTAATAAGCTCATCTGTATTATCTTTTGCTGAATAAGAATTTCGTCTACTAATAATTTTGCTGAATCTTACAGAGACACTGACATGTGTTCTTATAAACATTAAGCATTGCTAAAATATAGGATTTAATGTAACATTTAATGGCACTGTCAAAAAAGTGAAACGGGTTATTGTAGCAATAAGTGGTGCACTGTTAAGACCTTTTTTTTATTATTTCTGTAATTAAGGCAGAAGACAGAAGCAGTTCTCAGTTCTGCAACTGATGTAGACACTGTTCTGTTAGCATCACCAAAACTATTTTTCTGTTGCACATTGCATGAAGATTATTAGCTTATAGCAAATATTTCAAATTCATGTTTTCAAGGAGTAAAATGTGTTGTCGTTTGCTCTTATTAGAGGAAGTGAGATGTCAACATCACATGACATTTGACGACGGTTGTTCCCATTTTAGAGCCTTTTAAAAGGATTTGATTGATGCAGCATTAAGCACAAATCTGCATGTAATTTGTTGCATCTAGCTTGTAAATGTGGTATGTACATAACATGGCAGACTGGACAATCTATACACACTGTAACTTCTGAGAAGGGTTTGTAGAACACAACTTTTAATCTGTGCCTATTAATTACTACATGAAGGTGAAAGGGTTTGTTAATTATTAACACTGAATACCTCTTGGCTGCTAAGTGTTGTAGGATGTACAAATACGGTCCTGTGTTGGTGCCTTTTTTTGGAAGATTATTTACATCATTGCACAGTTTCACTGCAAAAGGATTGTTGCCTGCCACTGTACTAATGCTGCACTGATATGTGGGTGTGTATGTGTCGTGAGCAGGTGAGCATGCCTGCTTGTGTATGTGTGAGTGTTTGGGCGTTTGGAAAGAGGGTCTCTGGGCCCCCAGCACTTACCTTATTTTTTCAGGACATTAAATTGGCACCTGACTCTGTGTGGGTAGATGTTTGCCACTCAGAATTTGATGTTTGAATATGATTTTGTTCATGTAAAATCTACTGTGAAATTGTGTTTATTAAATGAATCCTATTAATATTAGTAGATTTATTTTTATGTTCGATTTGAGGAGGTGAAAAATGGAAATGACACCATATTCAGTTATGATATTTTATTGATACAAGAATCAAATATGGAGAACGTTGATCATGAATGTTTTGTACATATGTTACTTAAATCTTAGCATTTCTTACAGGTAGTCATGGATAATGAATCGTTCAAAGAAATCAGGGAATAAGGCAACATTTATGCAAAGGTTTGCTTCATGTTGTTTAAAGAGTTATTTATATACTGCATTATTTTTGTGATTTCTGTTTTTGTGATTGCTGTGAGGGAATCTTGGGCCACGCTTTGCTTTATAATAAAATGTTTTAGATTTGTATTTAATAATATGAAATGTCTTGTCTATTATTACCGAAGTTTCCCTCTAGAGAGCAGTATAGTACTTGTTCAGGCTTTTGAGTAACTGCTGCAGCAGTTTTATTCTTTTAATTAAAATTCAAAGCAAACTTGAAATTGAACACATATTTCGTCTGTTTTTAGAGAAGTGTAACATTTGCAGTCCTGTAGGGATTTGTGTTGCTGGTTGAAATCACGGCGCAGTAGCTGGTTGAAGGGGACCAAACCTCACTTGGACTCCTGACTTGGTTCCGTTTTACCAGCCACTAAGACGTGTTGCCTAATGAAGACAAGTGAAGTTGCTGAATACTTACAAATGAACCTCAAGGTAAGCATTGCAGTAGTAGTGTACAAGTCTGTTAAAAGATGTCAAATGCTCTACAGAAGTAATGCCACTTACTAGCTACCTTAAACAAGACATTTTTGTTCTTTTATGTTGTACATGAGACTGGGAAAAGTCATAACTGGGAAGAAACTGTAAATAGATGTGCTTTTATGTTCTTATAGAAACAGAACACCCGAATTAGCTTCCTCCCACCTGTCCCCCTATTTATAAGAATAAACACTTTGCAGGGACTGCACCTGTGCCCTGTCACTCAGCCTGCACCATCACTGGCTGGAAAGGATGCAATTAGGCTGCCATGTCAGTGAACTTTTCTGTCATATAATATTATATACAGTCTTCTTGTGATGTCTGTTCCCTTAAAGGAAAACGCATGGAAATCGTTACACATTTATATAGTTGCGCCTTTTAAAAAAAAAATCTCATTTACACAAGTTAATTTCTTCAAGCTTGATTTGTAGACAGTCGGATGAAATTCCCACTGAAACCACACACTTCCTTACATTCCATAGCTGCTTTGAGTATATGGGGATATAAGGAAGTATGTCATCTAAGTGAGCAAAAACAAAGGCTCTGTCTTCTACGCTGCCCATTAATTATGGAAGGATAATGTAACACTCCAGATCTGACCTTGTTTGTTCATTCCTTGTCTTATAATATTAAAAAAAAAAACTTAAGACATGCTTACAGATACAGATTTATTAAAAGTAAATAATGCACTTTTTTTGGCTTATAATAAAAAACATTGTTTTCTTTACTAGGAATTCAGTGCGTAGTCAGCATTCTGTTCCATTAAAAATGAATATAGGCTGTTATCACAACACAATAACATTGAAATAGCAGAAAAAAGTGAATCGTCATTGCTAGGAC
>JAOUQU010405065.1:0-11951 GCA_028566735.1 Ammoglanis amapaensis
TGTGTGTGTGTGTGTGTGTGTGTGTGTGTGTGTGTGTGTGTGTGTGTGTGTGTGTGTGTGTGTGTGTGTGCAGCTAAAACGGCTCCAAAAACGGGGTTCGATCCACTGGTAAATTATTCTAAGGCTTTCTGTCTGGAGATGGCATGTAGTCTTTATCATGACGTTTTCCTTCATAGTCTAAGAACTTGTCATTGTGCCATATATACATAGCTCCCAATAGCGCTATGGATTGAAGAATGGCGACATTTTACATTAAATAAACATATCACAGAAGAGCTCTGTGGATCCTTATGGTTTACAGAGCACCAAGTGTCAAAGGCAACTGAAGAAAATCATATTGACCCCAAGCGATCAGTCACTGCACTGGTAAATGTTACTGTATTGTAGGTGTTGTACTGTGTAGTAAGAAAAGTGATGGAGTAAATGTTGAAGTAGCTAGTGTAGCTAATAATTATAGCAAGTTATCTGTGGAAAAGATTTCTGCACTTTTGTATTTTGGAAAATATAAACATTTTCCTTTATAATTATATTTAATATTGCTTTTGTTATAAATCTTTTTGTAATTATTGTTTACTAGCATGAAATCCTCCTTTGTATCCTGACTTTGAATGGAAGGTTGTAGTGTTCTCGCTGTGCCTTGGGTTTTTAGGTTTTGATCACTACTGGCTTTTCTCCTGGGTTTATTTGTATCGCCTGAATGCCTTACTGCCGCCTCTAGGGGTCTAAAGAAAAGGTGCTGGGGGGAGGGGTGTATTTGTCAGCCATCTATTGAGCACGAGTCACTCTGCTGTGCTAAATCACTAGTTTGCTTATTACAAAAGAGAGGCCTTTAGTCTCCCCTCTTGTTCCCAGGAGACTTGCTCACCTTGGTTGTCTGACCTGTATAATCAGAAGAGGAGGCCACCCGAGTGAACGGGTCGGAAGATCAACCCTCATAAAATTCACATCTCTGACATCTAGCATTTCTTGCTTTCCTTTGGATAGCTGGTCTTTACATACAGTTCCAGTGGTTTCTTGGATGTGTTTTTAGGGCTTTGGGATCAGCTCTTGCTCTTTAGTATTCAAAAAAAAAGGATTCGTCAAGCAAAACGGATCCGTTTCTGCCTTTTTTATGACATTGTTGCAAACGGGTTGGTCAAAACAATTTTGAATTAAGCCCAGTTTGATAAATCTGTGTCATCAAGCAGGAGAGATGAACACAGCAGTGTTCTCTGCTGTTTAAAACGAATATTCATATATAAATCAACCCTTATTTGATATGGTGCCGTAGTCAATGCTTTAGTCGGTGCGTTTTATTGCCAGTCTAAAGCCAGGAGTTTTAAACTCAGGAAGTGCATTCAATGTAAAAAAAAAAATCAATACTGTGGATCACAATCCACTCTATCGGCCCCAACAGGGAACAGTTGAAAGTCTTCTGGTGGAGCTTTAGTCCATCAATTAGAAGGTTGTGAATCTCACCTCTGCTATGCAGCCATTGTTGGCTCCCTACACGAAGCCCTTAATCCTCTTGGCTTCAGGAACATCACACAAAGGCTGACCTCTGAAAAAGATTTGTCTACTGTACTCAAATGGAGGCAGTCTATCTGCCCTAGATTACTGTGATTATATTATTTTTAGATGTGACCTTGACAAACCTCTAACAATACAAACGTGTGTCTGGAATAAACGAAGAATTGTGGCAGAATTGGATTTTTTGCGACAGCTTAGGTCTTTCGTTTGTTTGTTGTCTGGTGGTCATTTGCATGTTTGGTTTTCAAATGTGTTCCCGGCTTTGTATTAAAATGCCGTTGTTTTAACTGATGGTCTGTTACAATTAAAAACATTGATGATTTTGCTCAGAATGTTAAGAAGCTGCAAACAATAACGATGGACACTAAAAAATAGTAACTGTGGAACAAGGTGAAAAGATTGTTAAAGTTCTCTGTTATATAAATAAAGCCACCATCTGCATCACCATCTGTTTTAATTTGAGAAGTATTGTTTTTTATTCGGAATAACAACTAGCGCTAAGCTAGACAGGTGCTTGAGGCTCATGAGATGGATACTCAGACTAACTTTATTGCTGTTAATATAATGAGATAATCCGTGTTCTTCACTTCACCTGTCAATGCTCATAACGTTATGTCTGGTCAGTGTATATAGAGGACTTCCTGTATTATTGTTATTGATCTATTAATGTATATAGACTGGAGAGAGTGGTGAAAATTAGCCTTTATTTGTTTCAGTAAGGTTTGATAAATGGAGCATTGACGCTGAGGTAGTATGATGGGGAGCATTATAAAGTGCTTTTTAATGCACCCCTGCTCAGCCCCAGATGAATTACAAGCCTGTGAACAAAGGACAAGCATCACTCAAGCGTGTGTCTGTCAAATAATGTACGCACCTCTAAAAGTGTATTTACTATATTCATGAAATTAATTAATTAATTTTCCAGGATGTCTAGGATTCTCTTGTAATTAATGCATCAACACTATATTTGTCTGCATAAAGGAAGCATTATTAGTGGAAAAAAAAGAATCATCATCATCAATGATTTACACAATAATCAGATAAAGTCAAGATATTCGTTTAATCTGATCATTTAAAAGCTTTTGGTCTGCATGAATGAGTTAGTAATCAGATTCACTACAAAAGTAGTGTCTACCTCTGATGAACTGTAGATTCACTTCTCAAAGAGGCTCTCACATTAGTACTTTTTAATTCTAATAGCATTTTTACTTTTCAGTGAGTACCTCATTTGTCTTCCTGTCATAATACGCACTGTAGAGACTGCTCTTAAATGTTTCATCTTGTGTCTGAACCGATAATGGAAGTACCTTGATAATGGAATGCACCAGATCTGCATGTCTCTATGACTTTCCACTAGTGATGAGGTCTTATTCTAGCTTTCAAATAATCATGCATCTGCTGTTAATTTATAATTTGCCAATGATTGCTGATGATTTAACCCTTCTCAAACAGATTTGCATCTTTTCCACGTCCGTGGGATATGTCTTTCCATGTTGTTATTTAAAAAAATGAGAAGGAACTCGGTGCACCAGTTGGAGTTAAATAACTTGTTGCCAGCTGAAAGATTATCACCCATGCAGTAATTATCCAATAGGTGACTTAGTTAAATCCGAATACCAAATGACATCCAGTGACATCACGTTTACACTACCTGTACTGTGTAGCATATTTACACCAACACGTACCTTATTAATTAATGTGGTGTTAGACTTTCACAAGCTCAGTTGTAGAAATCTAGAAAATAATAATAGATGGGGAAAAAGGATAATGGATTTGTAAAGTACTGAGCACTTGAAGAGTCAAATGACTTGAAATAAAGATCTCTTTAAGAACTGATGATCTTTAAATCCACTAAATGCCTTGAACAATTCTACACAAGTTATGTGATTGGGCGATTTGTAAAAGCAAGATGTATGCCAGTGATGACAGCTGTCTTTTATCCCTTTCCGGTGTATAAATGTGGCTTTTCCCCTATTACTTCAGCATGTTTGACCTTATGCTGGTAAAAAAGAGAACTGATCCAAAAGACAAGTTAAATGAAACTAAGCTAAAGGCATAAGGTCAGAGCCTGGGGGCCTCGGCCTTGCAGAATTGATCCCCCGCGGAGAGATTAAGTAGCGCATACTTGCTCATTAATTCAGCTCTTCAGTGAGAAAATTAAACTAGTGACCCAGCCAGGGAGGGAGGCACCTGCTCCTGTTTCTCTATGGTGCTTGTCAGGTCTTTGTTTCCATTAAGGTATTCTTTCATGAGGTTTGGGCAAAAGATGAACTAAAAGCCCTGTGGCGATTGAGGTGGGGCTCCCTTTGGTGCTCAGAGGTGGAAAGGCAGTGGGCGGAATATCAGGAAGGGAAGATGAAAAGTCTAATACACTAGGGAAGCAACACGACTGAGACTTATTGCCTTTCAGCAATGCTATAAGCATGACCTATTCTATTTCAGTACAGTGACAAGTGTGACTAGACTGGTTTCAACGAGCATTTAAGGGCAGAAGTTTCAGATGTCTTTGTATTAAGCAATTAATACATTTTCAAAAGTTTTAGAAGGTTTAATTTCACTATTTTGGTTTGACTTTTTCTCTGTTTTCTTGAGATGAGGTAGACTTGTAAATGGCTGAAAAATCAGCAGACAAAATGAAATATTATTTATATAATAGTTGATGAACTGGACAACATTCTACTTAACACGCTTAGTCGACTTGTGATAATTCATCCTACGTTTTGAAATAAAAGGTTGAGGATTTATTCAAGGCTGGACTTTCCACAATACAGTGGCGGCTTTAAATTATGAGGCATTTCTTATGACGGGTTTGTAAGCCACTGACAGACGAATTTATTATGACTGGTACAGGCATCCTGGTTAGTTTTAAAGGGGGACAAGTACGTGTCCGTACAGGCTTTTGGGCCAGACTGTGAATCAGCAGATAAAAATATAAAACGTGTACAGAAATTTATTGATGTTTTGATGGAGGTGTGCACATATTAAACATTTGGAATGATTGCTTGATTCTACTCTTCTACACCCCTGAACAACCAGGTTACACATCTCATGTTTACATGTATTTAACAGATGCTGTTATCAAATGCAAGGTTTAGTTGATTTGAAAATAATTCAAGAATTTGAGGCTTAAAGGTCTCGCTTGTGGACCTAATGATGACAGATTGGCAGCGATGAGGCTTGAATCTTAATGTTATGTTTTGTTTTTTAGATCTAGGTTACATTGAGATGAAATTATTCCGCCGTATTTAACCCAAATTAATTTGCTTTGTTTAGCTATTAAATAGATGAACAACCTAATATTAAAATAACTAACGTGGCATTGTCGAGCGAATGATGGTAAAAGTGTTTAATAATTCATGGTAATTTCGTCTTATTCTCTCTGTTTAAAGACTTAAAAAGAAACCTGTTTTAAAGGTTCTCAAACCTACAAAAAGTAGACAGTGATTTGTTCATAAGAATAGCTCAAACACTTGTATAAATGATTATATGAATGACCTTTGGAAGGTTACACTTCAGTAATCCCATTTCGTCTCCACTGCCATAAGCGGTGTGCTAGTTAGTACTTTTCTGAGCCCTGCGTCTAATCCTCCTGTCTAAGTTTGGGCTTGTCTGCTACACCAATTTGCTGTTCTTGGCAGTCGGGTTGCACAGAGGTATGCAAAACAACCATGGAGAGTCCCACACCACAAGCATGAAAAACAGCCGACACTTGCACAATGAGCCCCTGTGCACTCTGGGATTTACTAAGCAAGTGTGTTAGTCCATCTGAATTTTCAGATTGTTTCCTATCCAGCGTCTGTGATTTGTTTATTTGAAACTTTTTGTAGAAGTGGTTTGGAATAAATAGACCATGTAAACAACCATGATTTGACTTGTAGTAGTTGTAGTGTTATTGGCTGTCAGACTTTTGAAATGTCTAATGTATACCACAGTTATGAATTGTATCAGGGGTTCTATACGTATCACACAAATAGGATTGATTTACTGAAGACCGTGAAGTTTGGAACATTCTATCTGCATTTCAAATTATAGATTGCATTCATTTAACAGGAAATATGTAACATGTAAAGAATGTTTTGTGAAACCAATTGCTTTAGGCTGTGCTCCTGGGAGAGAGAATGAAAGAGTTCAGGCTCAGTTAATAATTGGATGGTTTTCAGAGGAGAGTAAACGTCTTTATAAGCTTGATGAGCAGATGGAAATGTGGTTTGGTTTAGTGTCGATGCGTGCAGGCTAGCAAATGTTCCATCCTCCCCCCACCATCTTTACTTTCCCTCTCCCTCTCTCTCTTTCTCATACACACACATACATACCTTGTGGTCTCAATAAAGCACATATTTCTAATCTGGCTTTACCTGTGAGGAATTTAAATAACTGTTTCATGTTAATAATAACAAGATGCTATACAGATACCAGACACAGATACAAACACTTGAGGGGGGCGGGGTCTTTTATACAGTTCTTTGAATTCATGGGCGTTTTTTCTGCTCTCTATGTCTACTCAGCCATATTGGCTCTGGCAGCATGATTAATGAATACACTTGTCAACAAAGGTTTTTAAATCCCATTAAGTATAATAAACATTACAAAAATCCACCCAGTGATCCAGTGATGGACAAATACTTAACCATCTGGGACAACATGATCATTGTACACATATGGGGTTATAATAACCCAGTTTGGCTGCTATTGTGTTCGACATAATCCAGCTTTAGTAATCCTATAATAATAACTGTTAGTTATTATTATGTCTTTGTTTGTGCTGTAGAAATACAGGACGTACTGTACATGCTCACAGTTGGAGGCTGTTCATCAAAAGTACACAGTTGGTTAGATTTTGGGGCGCTGGTTTGACATAGTAAAAATCCACGTGGACGTCTAGAGGTGAAGACGAAAATGTCTTGAATTATGCGCAGCGTCCATTTCAAGACGTCCGTCAAATATTTGAATGTGAAGCTTGTCATGTATGGCTTTCTTACCGAGTCATTAATCCACCATGCTGTTGTGTGCTTGTGATCAATATAAGGCCATAGACTACAAACAGAAAATCGAATGCATACTCGGACGTAATACTCCAATGGCATGCACGAACCCCATTTGCAAAAAAAAGGTCTTTTTTTAATGGAGTCAATGAAGAATCTGTAATTTGTTCATTTTCTGGACACACAAAACACTGGAGAACATTGTGTTCTACCACCTTCGTTATTAATAAGACTTTATAATAGAATGGGAGCAGAGGACACTAATGGTTGCACTTTTGCAAATGATGTTTTTCTCTGATGCTGAGCAGTCTTTTGTCACTCGCCTGATTACACAGTGCTTGCCTTTTTTGTAATGTTGTAGTGCATACAGAATGAGTCCTGTTGTTGTCTATTGGACTTTTCGAGGAAAGGCGACACTTTGGTTGAAGCCCGTCTCACCTCCTGCGAATGTAGTTGGCATTTGCAGCTTTCATTGATAACAGTTTGGAGTGATTTTTTTTTCCCAATTCGTCACTGATCTAAGTTTCAAATGGCATTTCTCGATGGAGTGGTTAACTGTCTTCAGTTAAACGTTTTTCTGCTTTCCTAGTAGAATATTTTACAGCCCTGTGATCATACATTAATCATTGGGTCACAGCTGGTTTGGTTTCTGCTTAGCACGTTGTACCGTAGAATTTGTACCCAAAGAGAAAGTGATTTAACAGCCCCACAGTTTGATAGCAAGCTATAAATTTACTGCAATGTTATATGTACAAGGCTGTAAGAGCTGAGAGGCCTGATGTGATCTCTCTTGACTTGATGTAAATGAATTAGTCTGTTGGAGGACACAGCACTGATTTCCTGTAGCGCAAGTGGCATGTCGAAACTGATGACTCAAACTCCGGTTACCTTTAAGTACTCGTCTGACACTTGGAGGTCAGGGAAGGATGTCTAAAGCTTAAAGCACTCTGCGCAATTTAGAATGACTCTACAACTCACATCATAACTCGACTGTACAATCATTGTTCTTATAATTATGTAGTACGTCATGTTACACTGCGATCGTTGCACCCGAACGTGCAAGGCACCTGCAAACCTTGCAGCCGTAGGGGTGCTGCTTTTAACTTTTCTTTTCTAGATATACAGTTCATAGAGCCAAGCAGTGTATAAAGCTTTAACCAGGAATGCCTTTAGTAGAAATGTTCCACAACCATTAAAGAAAACAGTTTTAAAACTATTTCATCAACAGAACAAAAGCTATTATGATACAGCGTGTCTATTTGCACACTAACCCCAGTTTAAGAGAAGCTATTTGCAGCAATAAAATAGTATTATGAGCAGATAATGTTGGACATTCGCACAGTATAGCTGATGAGTTGCCTTCCACTTTTGATGTCAACACATTCTCTAACTCACTGCATCACCCAGGAGTACCGTTTATGAAACAAGCAACATTGGTTCTCAATGAACTGTGAGCTAAATGACCAATAGTGATGTACTAAATGAGCATTTTATTTAGTATTTCTATTATATAATGATTATTGTACAAGCCTGTGGCCACCATCAATGCTTGTTTTTTACCAGTCCAAAAAGATAGTAAGTAGTTTAGTTTGTTATTTCTGTTTGTGTGTGAAACTCAATGTTTATTCTGGTAAATTACATGTTTATGATGGGGATGGATAAAACCTATAATTGTCTTAACTCTTTCCCATCACGACCCTCCCACACATTACTCACTACAGGCATTAATGTAACCTACGGATGACATAAATATATTCCATTTATGTCTATAATTCTACACTACGTGTGTGTCTGTTTTAGTTCTGATTAGAGCTGATGTCAAACATATATGAATGTAAAAAATCAATGTCTCATTAGTGTAACGTTGTTTTTCAACTGTCAGTCATGCAACCCTGATTAACCTCGATAATTGGAACTCTCCAATCATTCATTAGAAATAAATCCCCAATTAATTGTTAATTGGTGTCTGTATTGTTCTTGCTTAAGTAATTCTGTATCAATTATTTAAGTATTGATGATTTGGCTTTTCCAACGACCCTTACCATGATTTTTTTGGTTGCTTTAGTGACATAAATATTCCTTTTGATAGGAAAACTTTTCTTTAAAAATGCCAAAGTAGTTATTATTTATGATAAATGTCTGTTTTAATAATGTTTCTGTTTCTGTCTGGACTTGATATTAGCATTTGGCGAGCTCCCACAAAATGTTTTAAAATGATTGGGCATGTTTCAATGCACCGCAAGACATTTATGTAAAATGGGTTGTTTTTTTTTGATAAATTTAATTAAATAATGATTTAAATAGCCCACATTCACCAATTTGTCTTAGAATTCGAATTAGTTTCCAACACTCTTTTTCACAACTTAGGAATTATTCCTCCATTATTCCTTCCTTCCTGCTAGAGGAAAGCAGTGAGCACACATGAACAGAGCACTAGACAACCCTAGCCACAGTGCCTGGGGGGAGCAAGTTAGGGGTTTGGTGCCTTGCTCAAGGACACTTCAGTCATGGCTCTAAGAAATGGATCAGCAACTTTCTGATCACAAGCCCAGTTGTCTGAACACCAAGCTATGCTTTATGAATCATTAAATCTTTAGTACTCAGGGAGTCTAATAAAATAACAATATTTTTTTTTATTGTTATAATTATCATGGCTTTTTTGATTGTGTAAATAGTGCAGCTAATCTATTAGCTTTTAAAGTATATTGTGTACACTAATTGCCTAAAGATGACATTACAGCTAACATCAGCTCAAAATGAGTTGGTTGCTACCCCCAGGGGTTTTTCTTTCAGAACGTTAAACATGTCGAGTGGTTAATCTAAAAATGCAGTCTTTTTTCTTCCTTATGTAGGATAGTATGGGGTGTTTTGACTGTTTAAGTGTCTTTTAATGGGCTCTGAAATGGACTCAAACAGGCCTGAAGCTTTATAATATCTTGGCTTAGTCTATGACTTCTTTTATGAGGCATTCCGTTTTAGTTCATGACTCATGTACCATTGCAAAAAGCGTTTAGCTTGAGGGAATGACATGGAATTGGCAGCCTGCTTGGTTTATCTTGCACCTTACATAGGCTAGGTGGTCTAATTTCAGTTCTAACGATTACTGTTCCCAAAACATCTGATGTCACGCTAATTCTTTGCAGATGGAATGGGTTTTATTGTCACGTTTGCAGAGTGGAAGCAAATTAACAACGCCTTAACATCGATGTGTGCACGTTCTGTTCGAGCGATCTATTCAATTTTCCCACTTGTCTGGCTGAAACGGAACGAGGCTGCGGAACGGTTTTTCCGACATTTCTGGTTGTCAAGGAAACATAGTATGAAAGGCTGAGCCAAACAGTGGATGGCTGGGGAGAGCAAAGGGATTCTATTTCCTGGCACATTTTAATAAGCTGTTCGAAAGCAGCGTGTTTGTCAGTTTAAACAGCACTGTGCTGCAATGAATGTCGAAACAACATGAAGAAATGTCAGTTGTGTGACATTTGGCTTATGTATGAAACCCTGTCTGTTACATAATCAAAATATTAACTACTGCTTAGCTGAAATATCAGAAATGGTATATAATGTAGCATATATATATTGTTTTCTGTCAGCATTCCAAACCCACTTGTTGGTTATTAACCCCATTTGTCTACATTGACACTGCTACCTGACCTTACCAGCCAGAACTGGTGAAATACTTTACAACAGGTTGACCTATTATGTTCTCGTTGCCACCAGTCCTCGGCTACAGCTAATCTTCCAAATGTTCTTATATTTGGTTTAGAAATCACTATTTTTGTTCAAGTCCTCGGAGAGGTTGAAGGTGTCAAATGCCTAGTCAGTATCCATAGAGTTTACCTACCTCCTTGCAAGATATTAAGTCTTTTTTTAGTGAACTGGAATTTCACTAAAATTTTGGAATTGGAATTCCCCCCCCATACACAAAGTGGTGTGAAGGACGTGATGAAGCTATAGAAGCTCAAATATTCAAATGGGGTCAACCAAACGGTTTTATAGGGTTCAGCAGCATTTTCTGTTCAATATAACTGCAATTTTTTTTTTTTTTGTGATGTTTGTATTTTTTATTTATGTTGTTTTACTTTGTATTAGTGTTGAGTCTATGTCTGCGTGTATTTTTGTTACTGATTTATGTTGGTTAAAGTTAAAAGGCCACAGTCTTTACAGAATGAGTTATTGTTGTCAGTTGTACACATGCTGGTCAGTTACTTCTCATCCCTCCTCTGCACATGTCTCGACCATCTCATTCGTTCCTTAATAACGTTGAATCCAGAGCACCCAACCTGTACTGTCTCTCCTGTCTCTCTAATGAACTAAATCCTATTACTGTCCATTCTTCTCTCTCTCTCTCTCTCTCTCTCTCTCTCTCTCTCTCACACACACACACACACACCAATTTGAGATCCACGTCAATCTTATTTTTTCTACCTTTAGAGCCATTTGCCATCTTTGTTTTAGTTCTATAACCTTTAAACCATATGATATAGCAGGTTTTACTACAGGTTTATAAACACATTGTCTTGCCACCTTGCATACGGACACTCATCTTGCTAGTCAAATTCTCCATTGCAATGTACTTTACTGTACTATTATGTACTAAGTATTTAAGCAATTAAACTCATCCAGCTTTATCACCTCTAGTTCATACAGCTTTATCTTTTTCCCACCCTACTTCTCATGTATTATTATGCTATTCTCATGCTAATTAGCTTCTGCCTTGACTTCAGTGAAGCCATCATCTCTCCAGGCTCTTCTTCACCTACTCCTTTCTCTCAATACAAATCACTGTCATCCACAAACATGAAATTCCTGAGAGACTCCTGTCTTACTTTGTCAATCAAACGAGAGAGTACTCACAGCTGACCCTTTGATACGGTCCGTTTCCACTGTCATTCCAGTTGAACATCTTAGCTGTCATGTTGTCCTTACACCAACCTCCAACCACATCTTCCCAATGTTCTCGTACTTTAACACAGCACTATGTTAGCATTATATTTTACTTGTTATATTTACAGAAGTGTAAAATTACAAGCAGAGTGTAGAAAAACTCCTATCACTTTTTTTTATTAGTTAATGTCTGTTAAAAAGGTCGTCTGATGCTTGATTGCAAATGAGAGCCATGCTGCAGTCTGATTAGACACCCTACTGTGCAACGTTGCATGTCTGCCAGCTCTGTATATATTTGTAGGTTTTATTTTCTTCTATAAACAATGAATGGTGGAACTATTACACATTCGAATCAAAACTGTTAACTGTTAAAGCCAGTTCAATTCTGTAAGTCACACAAAAAGGGAATAGTGTAGCTTTGTTTTGCATAGTTTATACCTACATCAGAAATAAAAATGCTTTTTAAGTGGATGCACAAACACAGTATTTTCTTTTATTAACCTCTAGAGACCCTGCGTCCTCATATGAGGACATTACATTTCTGGTTCTCTGCACCATTCTACCTCATTTTTT
>JAOUQU010405085.1:0-11948 GCA_028566735.1 Ammoglanis amapaensis
CACACACACACACACACACACACACACACACACACACACACACACACAAACACACACACACACAAACACACACACACGAAGAGAAATCAAGGTGGCAAGGTCCCAAAAATCATCTTTGTGGTGGAAAGGTGCAGGTTTGATTGCTCTATGGGCGAGGTCAGCAGCTCCAGTCCCCCTGCTGGGACTCAGCCAAGGATCTCCTAGGCAACTGACATGCCGGCTACAGATAGAACACCCCCGCACACACACATGCATACACACACACAGCATGCATGCTTTTTATCATCAGTACCTTTCATGCTTTGCGATAAACCCTGAAAACAAAACAATGTTCCATAAACTTCCAGGTGATATATGTGGGTGTTAAAAAAACAAACAACACTCGTGCACCTGAAGGGCTCCTACCAGATCAAGTGCTTTATGTAGCCAATGCAGCCAGTTTTTTTCATTGCTATGATGGGTCGAGACACGAATACCTGATGAAAGCAGACAACTATATGGGCGAAAATGATAACTCATTGGTCATTTACGCTCTCTACTGACTTATCAATGACAGAAAAAGTGCTTCTCAGAAGTATTTGAAGTATGTCTGTGAGGATTTGTGTTC
This sequence comes from Ammoglanis amapaensis, assembly GCA_028566735.1. Lineage (NCBI taxonomy): Eukaryota > Metazoa > Chordata > Actinopteri > Siluriformes > Trichomycteridae > Ammoglanis > Ammoglanis amapaensis. The sequence continues at coordinate 608 of JAOUQU010405085.1, forward strand.
ATATAATCTAAAGAGCATTGGTATGGAAATTGGGACACACCCTGGTGGGACAAAAATGGTCCCGTCCGTTGGGTAGAACTGCAGCAGTTACGACTTATTGACTGGCCGGTCGATAACGCTGCACAACGCTGCACAACAGTGGCGTGCGATCAAGATCTCCGTATGACCTCGTCTGTGGTCGGCACCAATCACAACAAAATATATGATGAGAGAATTGCAAATGACTCAACAACATATCCAACCCTCTATCATCCAGAAAATTGGAGATCCAAATCAGTAAACTCCTCGACCCACCTCGTCTTTCCTTTCTTTTACTTTGTTGCAGTGTGTAAAGTGGGCATGAAAGGCGGGGTGGAAGAGTGGATGCTGGATGGGTATCTAGGGAAGCTGCTCTTCGCACTGCCAGCAATAGCTGTCGATTTGCGCTCGCACACACGCACACACTGACACACACTTCCTTTAATTATCACGGCACTATAAGATGGAGCTGTCTGGAAAGCTCTCTCGAGTTCTAGCACTTGATTTATCTGACCGCCAATGCTGTAAATCCACCAACATGGCAACCTAAATGTTATATCACCCAAGAATATAAGAAAAATCTCAATCTTTAGACGAGACAGAAGAACAGAATGATCCAGAATTAAGTGTGGCTGATGTTTCAACGAACATGAATATGCCATGAAGGACTTGAAGGTTTCAGTACTGAACCTCGAAGGCCTTTGAGATGAATTGGATCTTCATGTAAACGTTCTAAGCCTTAATCATTAATACCACCGGTGCTGGGGTTCTAAACATCTTGGTTGGAATCTCAGCTCTTCTACTAGGGATAACTTCAGATGCTTTTAGCAACTTTGTGGAATTCCACCAAAGCATGACCAAAAAGAGGGGGGTAGAGAGACCACAAAGATCCACAAACATGATCAAGATCCCTTTCACTAAACATCTAAATAATGATGTCCAACCAGTTCTTGATCAGGAGTCAACTTAATATCGGTCTTAAATCATCCAGTATCAGCATATATTCATGTTGGGATTTAACTTACTGCTTCAGATCAAATCCGGGAATCTGACCCTGGGTAAATCCCGCGAGCGTTCCGATTTCGTGGATGCGATATCACTCAGACGGAGTCATTAGATTTCACTCGGCCCGGCTTTCGTTCTGCACGGCTAGATTTCCTGTAGGTGCATGGAGCTTCCCCGACTTTAAAGACGTCCGGCGTCCGTTAAAAGACAAGCACGTGCGGATACTCCACCAATCCACCATCGGCAGCCTTCTGAAGACCTGACTGTAAAGAGACGACCAGCCGTGACGATCGGTGTTGTGACCGGTTTACAGAACGACCTTCTGCCTTGACTTGTTGGTCATCGCCATGTTCATGAGCGCCGATCCGCTCCAGGTGGAAGTTTTCCTGTTTACTGACGACTGAAATTTCGTCACACATTTCATCCCGACTTATATATTGGGAAACCTGTTTTCCTTTTCCTCTCCGGCATTCCCGAGGTTCAATTCTCATATTAGCGCAAGATTCCAGATGCCGTAGAATTTCGACCTAACATAAAACGAGTTTCGGACTACAACCAACGGAACATGTGACATCACAAAGGCAGGCCAAAGAACAGAATAAGTTTGTAACATAAATAAATAATGAATTATGTTTTACATGTATGAAGGTGTATTTGGACTAGTCAGTTACAGCCATTTTGCGGTACACAGACAGAGAAAATGATTTGATTTTACCACCTCGCACCCTTCTCATCTTACTCCAGTTCTCTATCAGATGCAGGGCAAGACCTGGCGCCACAGTTACACCAGGCAGCGATTCGACTATCTAAATTACACCTTCATGTACACGCCTGATGGGTAGGTTTACCGCGTTTGAGCTCTGAACCCAGGACTGCATGTTTTCATTAATCAGTTCATTAATTCAGATCTTACACCACCGTTACACCACATTTTACCAGATCCATGTACCATCAACACCCTGAAGTGACTCAGCTTGATTTGTCCAGTACAGATATCGCAGATAATGTATATCGCATATATAATCTATAAGGCTTACAATTACTGAATATGATTGAGTTCTGACATTCAGCCTCGTCTATTTAGGAATGTCACGGACACCTTTAACGAACACCATACAAGCAATATCTTCTCATCCGACGACCAGTTAATTACTACAGCAGTGCTGTTGTCCGATTGTGTGTCCACACAGACACCACAACTGATTGGCTATATCTCAGAGGAAGAGTCGTACAGTCTTAAACTTGCAGATTGAAAAATTATTATTTTATCGCACGTCTTCTAACGTGCATTTATTTAAGGTCTGGTTCATTCAGGTCACAATGGTCACTCCCTGTTCAGCTTTAACTGAGATTTGAACCCACGACATTCTTGCTTACTAAGCAAGCCACTGGTCCTTCTGATCAACAAACTGAGCAACAAGCTTTGAAAAGATTTGGTTGGCTCTGTGGTTGCCCCCTACGAGTGTGTGACGTAGATTCCCAGTTGGAGTTCCCTGACAGAACAGACCGGGCACTTCTAGCTGACCCTGTGCCAGGACTGTCCACTGATGATCAGGCAATAAAAAAATATGCAGGGCACTGTGCCAGTCCCATCATCTCTATGATTGGGCACAGCAGTATCATCTTTCACTCTCTTGTGCCCAGGCTGAGTGTGTCTGGTACATTAGCACACACTGAAGCTAGGACAGATGTGACTGACAAACAAGTGGCTGAAGTCTCATGGGTGTTATTGGGCTCACGATCGGTGCAACGACTTGTGTTTCCTCAATGCAATAAAGCATTAAGTATTTCAAATATGGCACACAGGAGGGTCCCACACACACAATCAAGCGTCAAACTGTCACACCAAATAAATCCATATAAACACTGTTTCCATTTTTCAATCATGAGCCAGAACTTCGTCTATGGATAAACATCTCTGGGTCCAGATCCTCTGTAAGTCACTATTAGGTAACTCTGATAAATAAGACGATGCGTCCAGTTCTAAACAAGGACAGTCATCACTAACACTAACACCCTCGGACATGTTTTCATAGGTTCATACGTGGCCCAGGCTTGTGAATTATCCACATCATCCCTGGTCATCCCTCGTCATCAACCCGCATCATCGACAGTCTTAGCCAGCAAATGTTGTACCAGTAATTGCGTAAAGTAAGTTCGATCCTCAGTTGGAGCAGTCCATCCGTGTCCATTCTATGTGGAATCTGTCTGTCTTTGTTGGGGTCCTCCGGGTGCTTCGGGTAACACACACAGTGTTAAACACGGTTAGCGAACCAGGTTAGTTGGAGGTACGAAATTGTCCTAAAGTTACTTGGACCATAATGCATATTCTACTATCTTAAAAATACTGGTACAATGAGACCACTGTGACAAGATGTAACCGAATAGCACTTTATGCACCTCCCCTTCAAACCCTGGAACAAAATTCTTTTAAGGTCACTGATGGAAGTACGATGATTATTTTCTTCTTATCACATTCACTAAAACTTTGTTAGAGCAGAATCTAGTCTCAGAGGTATTTTAGGTATTTTATTACCTATTTTTTCCGCCACGAGCACAAAAGGAAAGGATTACAAAAATAATAAAAGTTCGACATGATGGATGTGATTCATTATCGCGAGAGTCCACGTATATGAGAACTTTTGCGAGTGTGACCCGGATTCCGATGAGGTCAGCAATTATTTTGCATTATTGAGTATTGCGAGCAAAAAACAGACTCGGTAAGCATCTCATATAACAAAAACATCAATTACAGGTACACACAAGCAAGAAAAATAATTAACCAGGGCTAAATAATACACCTTGCATGTTCGGTAGGGTTGTTTTCGTGAGCCGGCGCTTTAGGAATCGATGGTGTGAGGTGGCACCAAGTCCACAGAGACGCACTGTGGGTTGTCGAATGAGTGTTTGTTTCCACCGCTCATATTCACACACACTCGAACCAAGAACCCTTATGCAGCAGGTCCTAGAAAGCAAATCTAAAGGTTGTTCGTTCAAACCCCACCACTGCCAGACTGGCACTGTTGGACCATGAAGCAAGATACCCAACAGTCACGGGGGATCATTGGGGTTTCTCTCCAGGTGCTCTGGTTTCCTCCAACAGTCCAAACACATTCAGTCAAGATCATTGGCGACCTAACCGGTGTGTTTCCTACCTCTCAGCACCAACAATGACCCAGATTTGAGGCTAAAGTGCGCTGCTCGGGGATCCAATAGTGCCAGCTTACCAGTAATATGGACTGAACCAATTAATCATTAATTTTTTGATCTTGTGAAGAAGCCGTATCACCTGATCCACAGCAGAGCAACGATTTACAGATCACTCCTGACCATGATACATCATCTGAAGCTTCAGGCCAAGCCATTATCACTTCAGAATAAAGTGCAGCAAGTGTTCAGCCTCCCGGGAACTTCTTTAGAGAAGCAATTTGCTGTTTGGTCACAAAGGAAATAAGAGAGATAAGTCTGAAGATCTGGCTTCTTCTAATAAGGAATCGGTTCCTTTAAATATTAATTACGCTCGTAGGTACATTTATATACAAATGAAACATCAATAATGTTATTTACATTCAAAAAGAATTCCATTGGTTGCTCAGGGTTCTGTTCGTCCACCATAAATATGCTTATAAGTTAAAAATAGAGCCAAATTGTATTAATGCGGCTTTATAAGAGTCCGTTGTTGGCCGATCTTCTGCCTCTGCAGCAGCATGGAAATCTTCACGATTAGATTCAACGTTTTTACATTAGCCAGGCCCAAGATTTAGCGCAACCTCGTCTTCGCGTGAATCTGTGCCAGACTCTGCGTTCTGTGCTGCGTTAGCCTCTGCAGAGTCCAATATGTGCCGCTTGGCAGGAAGTGTTACAGTAAATTAAAGTGCAGGAACAGAAACGGTCTCAACGTTTCTGATAATCAGAGCTTATGGACAAAAGTATGAAGACTGAATGGAATACTAGGATATGATAGGGCAGGGCAGGGTATGAAAAAATATTGAAGGGAACGGTAAGATATGGTATAACATGGTAGTGCAGGGCAGGGAGTGAGGAAAATAAGACAAGAAAGGGTAGGGTAAGACTGGACTGGGTATTATATAGAATTAGGTCGGATTGTATAGAGTAAGATGGAATAGGACACCCTAGAGTACATTACTGAATACTATAGGATTGCAGGGGTAGGGTAAAACAAAATACAATAGGACACAATAGGCTAGGTACACTGATGGAAGGTCGAAACGGCGTCCACTAAGCTATAGTAACGCTACACATTCTAAACAACTTGAAGTTCATTTACTCAAAACAAAAGGACGACAAATTTACCAGTTTGGTTTCCAAAAAGTCTGAAGAGAAAGATCTGGCTCTGCCTGGTCTATCCAGAAATAGGAATGTAATGTTATTTTACTGCTTTCAAATCTTTAATCAGGGTTCCGACAACGGTCCCTGCGCTGTCATCCTGAGAATGACATGCTCTGGGGATTTGTGATGATCTGGCATCCCTGATCAATATCACTGTCAGACAGAAACGATCACATATGTTCGGTGTAGCCAATCGTATGTTCGAGGCGTGTCGGATTTATCTAGACATGCCTGAACCCCGACTTTACCTGTTACTGTGTGATAAGTGTAATGAGACACACCGAGCATGACATTCCTCTAAATTGCTCGTGGGTGCAGTAGAGCACCTAGTCATGCTCTAGTTTTGACCCGACATTCCAAACGCTCTGTTAACACAAGTCCGACGCTCATCAAAGCATTCCTAGCTATTAACATCAAGCTATTTAACATCAAGCTGAAGTCTATTGATTAAAGTACTAGACCAGTAATCAGAAGGTTGCTGGTTCAAGCCGCACCAGGTTGAGCAAGGCCTCGAACCCTTTATTTGCTGTACTGTAACTGGATTGTGAGTCTTTTCAGATAAAGGTGTCTGCTAAATGCCAAAAATGTGAATTAAAATGTCTGTCAGGCCAGAAATGGGAGTACCAGCAGTACATCCGGCATTGCCCTTAACTACACATCCATATAAAATACAATCATTTCTTCTTTATACAAATGTTATATACGATTTCAATCATACTGTCTTTAATCAGTCTGTTCAGTCCAGTCTGTTGTGAGAACCGAATCACACAGGCCACATTATCAGATGCAATATTGCATCTCAAATAAACACAATTACCACTTTTTTTTCTCTCGAAAGTAAATATTTACAATCTGTTTCTCTCTGATGGTTCATTTCTGATTTTATCAGCACGCTCTTTATACTCGGGTCTAAAAATAAGCCTCAAACGTGGGAATATAGGATTCCAGGAATGAAGATGAAGTAGGGTTCAAATCTCGGCGAGCTGTCTGCCGGCCAGATAAAAAGGGATGGGGGGTGTACGACGAAAAGCCTGACAGCCGAGCGGTGAACGCTGAATGACAGGGTCCCAATCCTGCTGAATGTCTTAAAACAGGTATAAAGACAAAAAAAGTGATGTAAAAGCGAGCAACTCTTCAAACCAGGATGTAAATATGAAACATGATTGGTTCTGTGTGATGGGAAAATAGAAGAAGCGAAAAGAAGCATTTGGTGACTAGACACGGGTTGAAAGGGGGTAGCTGCGAGAATCTCGGTGAACAAAACAGTGCTGGAACAAGTGTCGGTTCTTCTTACAGATTTTTCTGAACGGGGATTTTCAAAGGTAAAGGCAACCGAATCCCAGGTTGTGATGATTATTTGGATAAATGGGATATAAAGGGCAAAATGAAAGAAAGTAGGTCTGGCTTTGGGTCAGACGAGCTCCCCAAGTAACTGAATCTGTGTCGCTCTGCTTTCGCTTCCTCGCTCTCCTCAGGAGGCCTTTGGTCACCATGGATACAGCCCTCACACACACACACACACACACACACACACAAACACACACACACACATTCGTGATCCGTGTTCCCGCCATCCTGTGGTCGGTGTGGATGCTTTCATACTCTCGTGTCTCGTCGCCCCAGTGGAGAAGAACGTGAGCGCTCATTGGCATGAACATCCTGAGGTGAGAAGAACACCGGTCCACTTCGTGTTCCTTTAGAGATGTGGTTCGTGAGATCGACGTGCAGCCATTTTCTCCATCATCAACATGTGGGCGGGGTCGCCAGCCATGTTGACTGTCTGTGCTTAAAATTAGAACCTCTGCATGAAATTTGCACGAGCCGGGAGAGCGAGTACGGCGTGAGCGTGGATTTATATAATAACCATATAATAAAAAATAAAATACTGACCAATAATGCATATAAACACTGACAGTATTAGGTCAATCTATTTAGTATTTCCATTTAATAATGGTTTACAGTTACTGACTGTAGTTCCTCTGGATCTCAATTAAAATCAGCCCTTAAAGGAATCCTTTTTCACCCACATGGGGTCAACCCACCCCGAACAGTTAATTACACCTGCTAGAAAGTGCCCAGCCACTAGTGGCCTCAGCAAGCATCATAGTGAGCAGTTCAGCATATCTTCACTGATATGCTAACGTGAAATTCAGCTAAAATGATCCATCATGAAGACAACCTGGCAAAGTGTGTTGCTATGTGTATCTTCATTTTGTATTGGGTGCAACACTGTTGTTGGGATATTACCATGAAACAAGGCAGGACCTTTCTGAACAGTGTCAATTAATGAATATTAGCACCTGAAATGAGTAGTAAACATCATGCATATTAAGTGTGTGTTCTTTTGTATGTTATTTGTGTAGCAGTGTTTGTTATGGGTTTGCATTCTGCTTACGTTAGAACGTGATGTGATCCTGTTCCACCAATAAACCCCATCCTGACCCCTAGCACCTATGATATAATGTTTTATTTATGTTATTCACAAATCAAAAGCAGGAGTGTTGTTGGGAGTTTTCACTTCTTTCCATGTCTTTAATTGCTGTTAAATCCTCCTCAGGGCAAGAACATCCCAAAACCGGGTGCCAATCCATGCAGATATAAATATAACACACCATACAGGTGGTAGCTCGTCATTATTAAGCGTCAATTCTAAATAGAAACAATTTAAGTACTTGCTTTGCACTGATAGCATCTGAGTCTAAATGCTCGATCAGATGTTTTTCGGATACATTTTGTTCTGAATCGGGACCTTCGGTGAAGAACAACAGTTCTTGAGCGAGACACTCAGACGAAGGAGTGATTCGAACAATACGTATGTTACAAAACGTTACATCATGTCTGTAACGCTTCGAGGTTGCAACGTACAATGCAAATATGTAACATAATGTAAGCTCGGAAAACGCTTTGGACTGCAAGAATTTGAATTGATGTTTATTTTGTTTAGCACTGAGGGTCTAAAAGCTGCATTTGGCAACAGGTTGGTGTCGCACGGAGCGAGGGCTTCACCGAGAGTGACGAGGAAAGCTCACAAGCCCACCCACAATCCCACCAGAACTTCGAAACCTAACGTATAGAATAACTGAGCGATAAAATAACATTATAATACTTGTTTTAAAATGAGGACGAGACAGAGATTGGGGGATTCAGTGCGCGAGGGAACAAGGGGAGTTGTGATGTCTATGGAGTGCCAGGCAGCGCCGAATTTCAGAGCTGACTCACGTCAGGCTGAATAGCTGCAATTAAGCTGATTATACAAAGAGAGAGAGAGCATGAGAGAAAGAGAAAGTGAGAGAGAGAGAGAGAGAGAGAGAGAGAGAGAGAGAAAGGGGGGGGGGTTATATTGGACGTATTAACAAAGAAACTGGATTGGCACGGATAAAAAGCTTCTATTGTTCGATTCCCCTGTTTTGTCCTCGCTCATCGTTTCCCCATGTCACTCACAACTCCATCGCTCGCCTGTGCAACCCTAGAAGATTAAGGTTCGAACACTCGGAGGGGTCTCGAGGAAGCAATAGAAGTGCACCCCGGGGAGAATTCAAACAAAAGAGTGACGAGTGTCAGTCGTTTTTGATTAAACAAAACACTGGGCGCCCCTGGACTCAGGAAACCTCTCAGCAACAAACCATGTCTTGAGAAACACACCCCTTCTAGTTGATTTCTAGAACAAAAGAGCGCTCCCCTCGATTTAGGGTTTTGACAAGTGCTTTACTGAATTTAAACCTCGTAATTTTGGAGTAAAATTACAACCACTACACAGGAACATTGTTCCATATGGATGCAAATGACTTAATGATTAATAAATAATTATTTCAGTTGGTACCTTTTTGCCTTTCTTCTTGCGGTTGGCCGCCTTGTTGGTCGCCTTCTCCTTGGCTTCTTCACTCATCTTGAGCAGGAAAGGATCTTAGTCCCACGGGAGATCAAACCCAGGAGTCCATACGCACCAAGCTCGAACCTCTTCCGAACATAAACAAAGTCGTCCAGCAGCGCTTGTGCTGCCTTCTTTCCAAATCGTCTTTCATAGACACTCCACAGGTCTTAAGAACGTTATGTAACATTTATTCTTACACTACACTTATCCGGAACGCTTCCCAGATGGATGCCGGCTACTTTCAAATGAATTTGTTACCCGGGAACTATTCGACAGCCAAGCTGAACGCTTTGCTCAATCTTAATGGTACTGATGGAGGCACGCTCTCACTCGGCAGACGAACACAGAGAGGGAGGGAGAGAGCGGCGGGAAGCGAGTCAGGGGAGGGAGATCGGGCATGATAAAGATAGGGAGAGGATAGGGAGAAGAAAATACCCCCCAACTACAGGGGAGGGTAGACAGATTAAAGGGTGGGTAGTTTCAAGGAAGTGGTTAATTAATGGTTAATTAGCAAATCGTAGAGTAACCACAGTCATGTTTTGTAGCTCTTGGCAGACGAGGCTTTTAGGGGAGGGAGCATCAGGTTGCTTTCAGGAATCCAAGCTTGGAACTGTTGGAAGTGAAAGATGAGCTTTTAGGCCAATTTAATCGTTTCTGATTTCCAAAACCCGATTAAGTGGCTGCTAATTCTCACTACAAAAAGTCACGCAAGGCTTTATTTTCCTGTAAAACATAATGTTTAACTCTAGGTGGCGCGCTGTCACTGTTTGTGTTCACGTGCACAAGCGTTTGAACAGACTTTATCATGCTTAATGTAAACAAAACTGTGTATTTACATCCACAATATCCAAGAGACACCTATACCTCATACAAGAAAACAACCACCTACTGAACATTTAATTCTGGATTGTATATAAGAAATAAAAACATTTTAGAACGCGTTAAACAATTAAAACTACTTGCATTTCCTGTGTTATGGCAGGATACTTTGAAAAGTAATTCCAGTAATAGAAATGGTAATAAACAATGTGGTGAATATAGATGCAAAGGTTTATGACTACAGCTAATGGCAACAACCAAAAATACATTACAACGGGAACTACACACATTTTGGCGGCTCATAGAATTCCGTGTGACACCGGAAATCATATAATACACCGGCAAAAGTAAGAGACCCTGTCCAAGCTTTCTTCCCTTTCTTTATTACAGGAAGTTAACTGTATTTGCAGCATCACCAGACGAGTTGTTCTGGCCAAGCTGTGACACTTTATACCTGAAAAGGTGATTTCCAATCAAACAAACATCCTTTTTAACTTTCGAAAATAATAGTTAAGTTTCTAAATTATTAAATCACACAAAAAATCACACGAATCAAGATCAAAGTCGCTTTCATGTGATTTCACTCCATCATGGTGACGGCTGATTATAAACAGAAGCGTGTGGGAGTGATTGAGCGCAAAGCTGCTGAATTCCGCCCTCTGGTGGTCATTAAGTATAACGACAACCATGTTTACTTTATTTTCAACCACACTAGATGATGGTCAGGATTCAGAAAATAGGATTCAAACCCTTTGACTCATCAATCTACAAACAATCTCTGTTAAAAAGAACACACATTAGAAATATATAGATGTACTGATGAACACAACAGTTTATTTGGCCGAGTCGTTACATTACAAAAAACATATTTAACAATGTATACTATTTTCGATTATTTATGTATGTTAAATATTCCAATAACCTGAAAGTAAAAGTACTGTTTTAAAGGTAAGGTTTAACATTTCTCTGTGCACCCCACTATCCTCAATTGGGCTAGACCCAGAATACAGTTTGTTTGGGACACAGCCTTTCAATTCTGTTAAAATGATAAAAACATAAACACAAGGTTGTTTTATTAGATTATATTACCCAACCTTGCTTCAGACTTGACTGTAACATTCCAGCTATCAGTATTAAAACAACATTATTGCTATTAAGCAGATGTCAAGGTTGGCTGACTTGTCTGGGTCGCTACACATACAAATGCGCGCGCACACACACACACACACACACACACACACACACACACACACACACACACACACACACACACACACA
>JAOUQU010405095.1:0-11946 GCA_028566735.1 Ammoglanis amapaensis
TATATTACTTTAATCTTAATTTTTTTTGGTATATCTTTTATTTAACTGAATATTTAAACAATAATCTTTTTGTTGACTGTTGAAGTAAAAAAAACAAGCATTGAAATAGCCCTGAAGTTAATCCAATAATGAATGTATGCATTCACCCCGACCCATTTACTCACTCATTCACACACTTACCTTGAGAAATTGGTTTGACTTTGTCCCTGTGTCCATCCGAATCCCCAAAACAAGAGGCCCACACACCACACACACACTCCAGTCTTCATCCTTGCTTTCAGTGAGGCCAGAGCAAAAAGGACCGAGGACAGGGGACAGGAGGAGGCTTCAGGGGCGTGGATCAGCCGAGGGTAAGTTATGTGAAAGAGAGATTGAGAGAAATAAGAGAGAGAGATTGTTGACTAGATTGGGCATGGCTCCCAGATGTCGTTGGTTTGGAAGTGGAAGTGTAAATGAGCCCAAAACCCAAACCGGCATCAGAGCGGCACCTAATCAAGAGAATTACAGATGAATTTTCCACTGAGTGTTTGTTTAATGCTCATGAATCCACTATTTAAACAGCGATACCAGTGTTTGTGTGTGGGAGTGAAAGTCCACAGATTGGATGGCTAAACACTTTACTCGCTTCTTATTGGACCCTGAATAGAACTGAAATGACAAGATTTAAAATTAAAAAGTCACCTCAAACGTGACATCCTTAGTTCAATGATTGTCTTCCACTTTTGTAATGAAGCTCTGGCTAGTGAGGTACACGCAAAGTTCACTGGCACAATCTACTTCTTTATTAAATCTGCCTTTTTGACCTCAGTTTGCCTTTTTTGATGAACATAATTATTACATGTGCTTTTATAGATTTGCTACACATGAAATATGAATGTTTGTGTGTTACTGTTCATGCCACAGTGTTTGTGCCTGGAAAACCACCATGTGGCCACGTCAGGATATTTTTAAAGTTCAGCGCATTCTTGTCCCAGTCTAGCGGAGGCTGAGGTTTAGAACAGCAAAATAAGGAAAAAAAAAGTAATTTCCTTTTTTTGGCTTCTAAAGTTACCCCAAAATCTATAAAACTTAAATGCAGTGCAGTGACACACATGAAAGAGTGTATACCACATAGCAACATAGGATCCCTAGACCTGGGTATGATCACTGCGTATGGCGTAGTCCCTTACCAGACTTGCACATGTCTAGGAAGTATTGCCACCCTGTACCCAGTATTTCATGGTTCTGCTCTTTACCACGATAAAAAATATGTTGTAAAAAAGGGTGGCAATGGCACAGTAAGTAAAGCAAGTGCAGCCAAGCACCAGGCCCTGCTTCCTAAATTCAACCTTATCTTCTTAGTCAGCTGTTTTTTGTGGGCCAGGCAGCAATATATATATACACACACACACACACACATACTGCTGAGAGAGGGAGAGAGAGGAAGAGGTTACTTAAGGTAGAAATACTTTGTCAAATCAAATACTGTGTGCCATGGGTCACCAACGTGGTGCCCACGGGCACCAGGTCGCCCGTAAGGACCTCATGAGTCGCCCGCGGGCCTGTTCTAAAAATAGCTCATTATAGTGACACAAGAGATCTGCATTACATTTTTTTTGTCGCTATTCTTTTTTAAATCACACTTGCATTGGTGTAAATTATAAAATGACAATATATGTAATATATTGTAGCGATCGCTTAATGTTATGGGTTATGTGTTTGTTTAATGTTGTGAGGTGCTCTGTTCCTAAACCCTGTCTGCTCCAGGGGCGCTGTACATTGGCTGACCCTGCGCTCTGACCCTGACAATACCAGACAAGTTGGGATATGCGAAGAGAAACATTTCATTGTACTGCACGTCTGTATATGTGTAATGACAAAATTGAATTTGTTAAGCCAATCTTTAAGCTTACAAAAGGCATTTAGGGGTCAACCGTCGCCTGGGGGTTAGCGAACTGAACTTGTGGTCAGAAGGTTGTGTGCTCACTGCTGCCCCCTAGTGTACGTGTGAAAAATTGTGTTTCACAGCACATATTGAGTTAAACGTTGAGGTTCTAATCCTAAAACATATTAGTGAATTGTTTTATTTATTTTAACGTTAGAAAAAAGCTTGTATGACAAGTCTAAAACGTAAAACCTCATATAGTTGTGCACTATGTAAACAAATATTGAAATTATGAAAAAACTTATAGAATACAGAACTTAACTTACTACATAAATTAAGTTGTATCTTTACAGCAATAGCAATTCTAACAAACATAAAGACTTGTTTTTATAAGTGTTAATACAAAAAACAACTAGTTTTTAGTGCAATAGTAAACTAACAAACCGACGAGTAGAACATTAGCAAATCAATTAGCAATTTCATACCTTGCTTGTTTAATCAGACTCTCAGTCCCGGGAGCAAACATTCCAGATCCAACAATAACAGAGAAGTTTGATTTTAAAGCAGTTATTCAGTTTAGAATGAAAGACGAATAAAAACACACAACCACCATGTTTTTTTTTCTCAGATACAAACCACATGACCGGGTTTGCATCGGTCGTCACGTGATACATCCACATCAATGTCGTCACAAATCACCAACCAGGGAGCGAAGAGTTTTTGGTTCCCACACAGATGCTTTTATTTACTTACATGTATGTGATATGATTTTGTTCAAATTAGAGTAAGAAATGTAATACAATTTTGTACAGAACAAATTATATAATGACAAAACAATATATTCATTCATTGCATTCTCTCACGTTGCTTGTGGCTGGTCTCCTGTGCAGCTTAGTCACGTGCGCACACCCCCTGCTGGTCAATAACTGTAATAACATCTTTAACAACAGTATTTGTGATCGTCTCTAGTCTTTCTGGCAACAGCGTTAATTTAGGAATAATAGATACATTGTGGTAAAGCAAAAATTAGATATAGAAATCTACAAATACATAAAACTGTAATGCAATCATACAAAAAGAATATAAGACATATTTTACAGAACTAAAATTGTAATTAAAAAACAGTGAAACAATACTACACCACATTTAGAGGGACGTGACCCCTGCACTTTTTAAAAAAAGCAGTTTTGATCGACTGTTGTTTATTCTGTCCACAAATGTTACACAGGATTCAAGCACTAGGACCAAGCGGAAAACGAACACTCAAGCTGAAGCGTGTTTCTTTTAGACCGCCCACAAGCTCATCGATTGGCTCTGTCGCTTCTCACTAACATGTGATTGGTCCTCCAAGCCGTCATTTATATCTGGTTATAAACAGCGTGTGTACTATAGTGTGACTTCTTATGCCATTAGATTATGAATCCCACATATATAAAATGTTATACACAAAATATTATAATGTTGCCATCAAGCCAAGCATAAAGTACACTTGTACTGCATTAACTCATAAATCATGTGCCTTTTTCAATTTAACATTTTGTACTGTGTGAGATCAACTTGATAACATTTTAACATTTATTCCATAAGTACTCACGAGTAGTGTTCAAAACACCCAATATACCACACACAATTATTACACTTTTGAGTGTTATTAATACTTGACTTATCAACATTAATACTGACTTATCAACATGACAGTAAACGTTAACTGTGTTACAATTGATTTGAAATAGAAAATGCTTAATAAGCAAAGAATCATAATTATTTTCATAGCTTAAACCATTTAATAGGTTGTGTTCATGTTTTCAGCTTGTTTTGTGCCTACAGGAGAGTAAAGACGACAATATCTTAGCATGTTTATAGAAAATCTTCTATATATTTAAAATGTTTTATGTAGTCAGGATGTGATGAATCTGAAAAAAAGACCCAAAGCAACTAGAAACCCTGCTCAACAACATTCTCAGACACAAAGTGAAGCCAAAACCTAGATGTTTAGATTTGATAACATTGTAACTGTAAAATAATTCTTTGCACTCGTAGTAAGTCAGTTCAGAATCAGCGGTCTAAAGGAATCGAACTTTATTTAGTGCTCGGTTTGTAAAATCATAACTGACAATACTAGATCTCTATTATAATAGCTGGACTTATATTTCAAAAATAAGCATTACAACAACTGTCTGTGCTCTTTTATTAGACTGTGTTAAAACATGAGAAAAAAGTTAATCAACGCAAACATTTTAATAATAAAGGGTTTTGAAGAGAATGTACTGCCTTTGAGCGAGGACTAACAGATTCTGTACAGAAAGAGCAAATATCAAAGCAACTAACAAGTCAACAAAAACGTGCATCAAAATATTAGACTAGAATTTAAATTATATGTTTAGTGTATAAACACTTGCATAAGCTAATATGCAAAATACCAAAAGCACAAAAATACATCAGATCAGCTGACAACATTTTATAAATTGCTTTTAACAAACAGTTATGCAAAATATTTTAGGCAATACATTTTCAATGCATTGGGCTCAAGTGCTTATTTTATCCATTCATTTACTTGTATCACTAGAGGTGTAAAAGAGAACGGTCACATGCTGATTATTATTATTTTATAGAACTTTATAATCTTATGCTTTTAACTAACAAAAATAGGTTGTGCCATGTAGTCCAAATAAAAAGGTATTGATAATTGAAATAGGGTATAAATATTTCCCCAGAAAACTATTAATCATATTGGTTTACATTGATGAAAACCACTGATGAAGACCTGCTCCCTTATTCAAAAGAATGAGCCCCCCCTCCCAGATATGCACTGGGCAAGGACATATGTAGATCAGCTTTGTGTACCTAGAGAATCGTACAACAGTGTATTATTGCCTCAGTTATGAGGAGTCCTTGACTGGCTTTCCACCACGTATGAACAACAGGCAATCGTTGTTCATGTAAGTGTCCAGCCCAGCAGGGTAGAAGAGCAGTTAGAATCAGCAGGTGTGTTTCACCACTGTGCCACCTGTCTAGAAGGGTTCAAGCCGGGACAAGTGGTCTATTCCGAAAAGCTGGGCATGTTTCCCGTTGTCCACAGAGTGGTGGAGTGGAGCTTCCGCCATCTAACGAACCATCAGATGGACTGACTGCTCTAAAATGTCTGGAAGTATGTCTTGCCCTAAAACAGACTGGCTTAGTTTAGATATTTGTAAGTGGCTGTTCCTTCTCCTACACATTTAAAACAACCATTAATGCTAATTTGTCCCTAACCAAATTTCAAAGGTTCTATATGAATTTGTGCCTTCTTAGCATGAACCATTACATAATAGATTAGCTAAAATTGCGATATAAGAAACTTTTTACTCATTTTCTCCAATTCTTATTCCTGCACCTTTTCCTCTTGTTGCGGGGACAGGCGCCCTCAAGAAGAGAACTTATTATTATTAGTATTATTACTGTAACCCCCTCAGTGAAATTGAATCGACTGCTGACAGGTGTAAACAGTAATGCGAGATGCTATGACATTAAAGTTTTCTCAACCTTAGTGCACTTAAATACTACATAAAACGATTTAAAGTGAACCGGACAGAAAGGTCAGTATTAGCCATTATATGACTATGTACAGTGAAAAGTTTCAGCATTGTATATTTCCCAGCAGTCTGTTTGCTACAAGGTAATCAAATGTACTACTGAAGAGAAAATGCATTTGGTCTTGAGAGGCGTTTGTATTGCGCAAGACGTTAACACACCTGGCTAGTGATTGTCTTGAAAATGTTATGAATGTATAAATGCTGTGCTTATTATGTTTATAAGTAGAATGTAGAAAGTAGAAGAGGTTTTAAAAAACTGACATTCATGAACCTTCCAATGTTTTCATGAGCTTATTGGAAAGCTGACAGTGAAAAACTAGCCTCTTAGAAATCTATAGTATTTGTTACATTCCTGGGTCTTTGACAAACAGAAATAAACATATCTTGTTTTAGTAACTCCTTATAATTGTTATACTATTTAAAATATGTAGGAATTTATGATGTATGCGAGGCGTCACATAATGCTTATGTATTCAGTCCAAAACTTGAAATCCAAGTAGCCTACAGCCAACACAGAGATACGTTTCTGTTATACATTGCTTGCAGGAGTGAATTAAACATATATTTAAACAAAATAAAGCCTAGGACATTGTGTTTTTAATATCTGATATGGATATTAAGGGTAAAATAGAGCTGCTAACCATGACCGATCCACAAAATCAAAATACATTCAATTCGTTTCATTCTTCAGCCTAATTCAGAAGCTCACAGCGTGTAATTGTTCACCATACAGAAAAGCTATATAAATATAGCATGTTTTATCACAAACCCTGGAAAACAGACTGCCCTTATTCACACGTGACATTTTGAATTCTTTATGAGGTCAGAGTTAATTGAATCTTCTTTGAATAAGGATCATTGCTCATATGCAGAATAAATAAAACCAAGGTTCCTCCAGGTAACCCTGCTATCAATGAGCGTATACACAATGATTTCTTTTGTTTGTTTTTAATATCCCCCACAAAAATAGCTGCTCAGTGATTGGTCCCACCCTATTCCAGAGTAAGTACTGTTACAATAGTACCTTGCAAGGACATAAATGGCAGCACAATCCTACCCTTGTTAATACCTTATAAATCTTGAAGGGACCAATCCCGTTTATAAGAAAGTACAACACAAGATGAAAATCACATCAGCGTTTGCTTTTTAAGGTTTAAACCATAATGCAACAAAGCGAACGTTTTCCCTTAAAATTCCCACTGATAATCTTTCCTCTGCCATGAAAGCCGTACAACCTGTTACCTGTTGTGAACTTTTTTCTCACAAATAAGTTCAAACTCAGAAAAGAAAGAGTAAAAAACAAACAAACAAACAAAAAAAACTTTTAGCTCTTAATAACAATGGTACCACGGCTAACACTGTTATTGGGGGCTTGCCTTGAGGCTCTCATTCATTCAGTTGTTGGCCTCCTGAGACATCGCAACAATGACTGGCTGGGGCACGGATGACACACATTCATCTTCCGTCTTAGGCCGTTTAGCCTCGGGTTCTTCCTCCATCTCCACGCTCGAGTATCGGCTAACCAGGACTGGAGGTGAAGTGGAGGCCTGTGCTGCCAGAATCTGTAGAGGGTTGGTGAGAGCTGGAGAAAAATCCAAGAAAGACTAGTTAGCATGTAAATAAAAAAACAGCCTCTTTTGCTATTGTTACTTCTTGATATGTTGCATTTTTGTTTCCTCCCTATATCTTTTTATTTGACCCATTTGCGTTTCTCTTCCTCTGTACTGATGTTTAACAGCACTCTGACTAAAAAGAGCCAGGACACACACACACACACACACACACTCCCCCTCTTATAAAGTTTGTGTATGGAAAGCCACACATTTCCTAATTTCCCCTCAAAGCTTTGTGCCATCAACCAGCCAGCAGCAGTCAGAAGTGCATCAAAAATCTGTCACCCTTGATTGTGTTTACTGGGGTAGTAGAGCCGAGATCCATACAGACTACTTTAAAATGTCAACACTGCTAACCGACCATTCAAACAAAGGGTTACAGATGTCGGTTCTGATGTCGGTTGTGCTATAATGTTTCACCATTTTGCCACATGAGCACCCATCCTACATTATTTCTAAATAACAGTTTATTTAACTTAGAATAAATAACTGTGCTTATTTAGAGAGTTCAAGTATTAAGTGCCTTTCACAAACCCAAGGACACTAGATCTGAAAGTGTTAAAAACTGTTACAATACAAAAGCAGAGCATGCTGGTGATTTTGATCTTCAATCAGAATCTTATCATGCAGAGATTGCTCGGTTTTATAGATTATACTGATAGACATAAGCCCACTACACTTGTATTTGAAATAAACTTTATCTATAAGAAAAAGTGCTAGAACCCATCTAGCTACAAACTTTACTTCCTAAAAAGACATCATATGACTAAAGCATCACTGAAGGAGCATTAATAAAACATTCATTAAAAATGATCTACCATAAGTGTTGGGTGAGATGCTGGTGGTGGGAAGAGCATGTTTGCCATTTTGGATGATGGGCTGGATGGGGAGCTGGTGTTGACCCAAAGGCATGGAGCCCTGATGCAGTGTGCTGTAATTCTGCTGCCCTCTGGTGGCTAAGCTGATGTGGCTTCCTACAGCTTGGATCACTCTGCTACCTACAGGGATACAGGATGGGGCTGCCATCTCCACAACACCTGTACAGAGATATCAATAACAAAAGCTTAACAGTAAGCTACAAAAATACATTAAAATACCAACAAGTATTCTTATATGTCATTAAAATTAACTATGTCAATAAAATGCAAATTAATGTAACTATAAATGAACAAAAAACAAGTAAATTAGATCATTAAACAACATTACTTATGACAGGTGAACTGCGAGAAGGATCTGAGCCAATTAAACCTTCCTGATGTTTGGCATTAAATGTAAAGACAGATTTGCAGATGTGCCACAGCGTACCTCTGTGTTCGTCAGAATTGTCTCCGACCGCTGCTAAACCAGTGTTGGCTAAGACGTAGCCGTTGCTGGAGGCGGGGGTGAGCATGCGCACCATGGTCACCGCCGGTGCTTGCTGCAGCACGTGAACAGCCTGACCTGAGACCTGTTGGGAGGAGATGATGGAGGTGGGCATGTAGGCCATGGGCTTAGCCAATCCTACCGATGACTGAGGGGGCAGTGCTACGATCACAGGCTGCGCACTGACTGGAGAACCTGTTAATAAAATAGTTTAAATTATTTATATATATACATACACATCATTTATGCTTTTAAGTGTATTATAAAGTGAAACATGGTGGTGGCAGCGTCATGATGAACATGTAACATGCTTTTAATAAATAGTAGCACATTTTCGGCAGAATCGTGAACATGAATAATCTCACCTGGGGCGCTCTGGGTGTATCTGAGCTCGGGAACAGATGCCAGGTTGGAGCTAAACTCGTGCTCATGGGAAATTGGTGATCCCTCTCGAGACAGGCACTCGGGGGTCTGCAGGCCGCTCGAATGAGGTGAGAGTAGACCTGAGTGGGTGGGCGAGGCTGGAGCGCTCCTACAAGCAGAGTAACATGTCGTTTACACACACGCCAAAACTATTTCTCCAAACACCAGGGCTGTAAATATTCCCAACAAGCTTTAAGTCACCTGAGATGCTACAGCAGGTAGTGAATAAAAAGCTGTAGGGAACAAAACAATTATAAAAATAAAACTTACTTTGTCCTGCCAAACAAAAAAAAGAGCAGCAGAAAGAGAGAGAGAGACAAAAGAGGGAAAGAGAGATACTTAAGTCTCAGGTACATGTGGAGAGAAGTAAAACAGTGGTAAGAGGAACCTCACCTGGAGGACAGGGGTCCAAATGGCGTGCGGAAGCAGGAAACACCTCTCTGGCGGCGTTTGCGGAAGGCTTGCTCCACTAGTTTTGCCTCGGACGAGGGGTCCACGCGCCAGAATGAGCCCTTCCCGGGCTCCTCCTGTGAGCGTGGTACTTTAATAAAGTAACGATTCAGCGACAGGTTGTGTCTGATAGAGTTCTGCAAACAAACAATAATAATAAACGTTTTCAGCACTTGACACGTTAAAGCAAAACTGCTTAACTGAACACAGTGACAACTTAAAGGTAGTGGGGTTTGAACCAGCAAACTTCGGAGTCCTAGCTGAGTAGCTTACTCGCTAAAGGCCGATTTATACCTTCTCCGACTAGACGCAAGACAGCCTCAACGCCGTCGTTTTCCTTTCATAGCTCTGCGTCGAGGTTGTATATGCACAGTGAAGAAATTTACCACAGTAGCCACAACACTAAAAGGGACGTCGAGCTTCTGAGGGTTCGGCCACGTTTGTGTTTACCTTCTGGTGTTAACCACGAGCGAGAAAAGCTGGTGTAGATTTTAGATCACTAAAAGATAAGGTACAACGAATGATTTGAAATGTTGAATAATAAGCAAAACAGTGTAAACACTTTGTTTGGATGGCGATCAGCGCCCCCTTGTGGTCGGTGTAGTTAGAACATTGTGGAGGTGCACGTCGGTTGATTGGTAATTCATCACACAAGTTTTAAACCATACACAAATCGCTTTAAACACGGTCATGGACAATTTGCTCTCTTCAATCTGCCTTACCTGCATGTTTTTGGACTGTGGGAGGAAACCGGAGCACCCGGAGTAAACCCAAGGGGAAGAACATGCAAACTCTGCACAGAAAGCCTTGGATCTACCTGAGATTCGAACCCTTCTTGCTGTGTGCGACAGTGCTAACCACTAAGCCATAGTGTTACTCCTAAAAGAAACTAAAACTAAGAGTTGCCAGATTGCAACAGTGCTTTTTAGCCAACAGCTTTTTTTCAAAACCCACAATCTGGCAACCTGAAAATTTCACTCTAGCAACACAGTATACAGTACCAGAACAACTTCACATACACAAATGAGGTGCTACAATTCAATACGCATACATGTCAAGTACTTTTTGCGACTGATAAAACAACATTATATTATCTTTAAATAAGTTATTAGACAAAAATAATAAAAAAACACTGCTCTAACTGAACCAACATTGAAATCTATTTTTTAAATATATATAATTAAATATATATTTTTTATACTATACAAATATTTATACCTGACTCAAATAAACCAAAAATATAATCCTGACCTGCCAGCCCTTGTCAGCAGTCCTGTAGTAGGGGTAATGCTTGGTGATGTGAGAGTAGATGCCACTTAGTGTCAGCTGTCGATCTGGGGCCGATGAGATAGCTTGTACAATCAGCTGTGCGTAGGAGTACGGGGGCTTGGACTCATCCTAGAATATTAAAAAACATGCATTGTTATTGAAATGACATGACAGTATACTGGGGCAATAAGCTTTTACATAAAGAACCTTTAAGCACACGTTCTCATTCAACCCAAGCAAAAAGGAACGCTGTAGATGAAGCAGATTTCGGTCATTTGGTTGGTTTGTGCCGTTTTGATTTTTTTTTTTTTAAAGTTAACTTGAGAGCCTTTTTAAAATCAAACCACAGATGACAATGAAATGGTTCAAAAGTTTTACCTTTATTTTGTTTTCACATAAAATCCCCCTGGGGTTAAAGTGCAACCACAAACCAGCCAAAAAAGCAGCTAGTAGAGGAGATGATGGACCGATGTTATTGTAAACAAGGAAAATATGATGCAAGAACTTGAAGTTTTCAATAGCATTGCTTAATTTCAAACTGGTACTGACACAAGACCCCCCCCCCCCACACACACACACACATACACATATATTTAAGATTAGGTATTAAACATATATAATAAACTGTCTTTTTAAATGATGCCATTTTTCTGTTCTGTGGTTTTAGTTACTTGCTTAGGCTGTTTATAAAATCTTAGGACAAATGTGTGAATGGTCATGCATTATAAATGTGTTTTAAATGACAGTTACGCACCTAAAAAAGGAGTGAAAAGTCCGGGACACTAGTAAACGTGGTTTGTTTACTTGTGGGATGTTTTGGTGAAAAAGTACATCAATGAATCTGTACGTCGCTGTAAATTCTTAGTTAAAGTGGACTGTGGTTTGAGATTACACCACACTAGAGATAAACAAATGGCTCTGGTAGAGACAAATCAGTGCTATTCAACTGGGAGCAGCACATAGAATAGAATTCAACTTTATTGTCATTGCACATGTCACAAGTACAAAGCAACGAAATGTAGTATATATATATACGAAATATAATATAATATCCCATGCAGCTTCATGATTCTGTTTAAGGTGGAATCAATTCTGCCTTAAATGCTGCTGATTTTAATGACACTTTATAACAATGATAGTTTGTTCTGTATCTGAAGTATGTATGTAGTTACTTCATTCTTAGGCACAAGCGCAGGCTTTCACCAGAGGGATGAAGTCACGCTGAAGTAAGGGAGGCCAAAAGGAAGCGTCGGTTAAATCAGATTTTCATAAAAACACAAATGTAATTCGAATTGATCAAAAAACATAAATATATAATATATGATGATGATTTTTACCCTCCAGTCGAAATCGACCCTGGGTCACTCTGTGGATCGTTACCGATCCCAGAGTA
>JAOUQU010405105.1:0-11946 GCA_028566735.1 Ammoglanis amapaensis
ATTACACCATTTTGAAAATCGCGATAAAACCGTAATTCGAATTAACCGAATTAATCGTGAAAATCGCCCAGCACTACTTTGCACACTTTGTTTTACAATAGATACTTACCCACTGTGACCCTAAACAAGACTTGTTTTCTGAAACATATAAAAGACAAACCAAACATTTGACTTTTATCTTTTTTAAGGTTCTCTACCCTCCCAATCTTGGTTATTCAGCTTTCGTGGATATACAAGTGGAGTTTTGTCAGTTTCCTTTTCATGCTGAGTCTGATACATACTCTCTAATGTTGGGATACAAGGTATGTATATGCTTCCATCTACTAAGTGTCTGATGTATTCTGTAGGTCATAATTTTATTATTGTCTTTGGCTGGCAATAGGTGCTGGCAAGCAGCTCACAGTGTCCTAGTGTGTGTGAGTGCATGATGAATGTAAGTGTGCCTCAGGAATCTGGTGAATTAAATCTGACTTTACAGTCATTCAAACATGGGCAGATGTTGCAGCTGATAGTTTTTCAAATAGGTGAGTTACTGCAGATATCATTGCTGCATTTTTACTAGTTTGGACCACGTGCCATCGATGCCATAATTCATCTATTAGTGGGATGCTGGGGCCCTGCTGTATGTGACAGTTGTGCAGTTAAAAGTGGGCAGAGATGTCCTTCATCAAACTACTTGTACTGTCTGGTGAAATGTAGATTCATCAGTACTACTAAAAAACCTAGTGAGATGGTAGTGACTAATTAGAGAAGACTCTAATAAAACATGAAACTTTTTGAGGCAGATTATTCAGACACCACAACAGCAATCACAATAATCCTATCAACAAAAATTACAGTTTTCTAACCACTAGAATCTCAGTAAGCATGAGGCTATTCAAACCACTTTAGCATGTCAGCTTATTGCAATAGTCAAAAATTGTCAATAAAAAAACAAGCCTGAATATACAAATAAAACACTTGTACTCATGTCTATCAATTAAAAATCCACCATATAAATTATATCCACTCGTTTTACTTTTGAGTGGTACAAAGCACAGAATTATTATCATTTTAAAACAAAAACTTTTGATACACTTCTCTTCTATTCTCAACTTACCCACCCTGATATTTCTTATGGTTTGGTTCTTTCCAGTTCCTTTGCAAAGTTCATTGCTGAATATAGAAGTCTCTTCTACCACTGTACTGTTATCCTGGACTGAGTGGACGGATCATCAAGCGTACAGAGTGTGTATGGACCATCAGTGTTGGGTCCTCACTTCCTTCAAGCCGTCTCACTTAATAACAGGATTGGAACCTGGTACTCTTTATCCAATCACTGTGCAGAAGAAAACACACATTCCACATCACAATATCACTCTCACACAGAAAGTGCAGCTGGCAGTGAGGACAGGTATGTACTCCTGCACACACTCAGTCACCACTATAATCACTCAATGACTGGATAGCTGTACAACTGTTGTTTACATTTCAGTCGTATGCTGTTTGTATTTCAGTTTGACTTATGTTTATATTTAATGTTGTAAAAATTAAGAAAATTCTGTATTACTGGTTATTACTGGTAAAATGCAAATAAAACCAAATAGTAAATGCCAAGTTCTAATTTGATTTCTGCTACACATTCCAATAAAACAGAAATTTAGGTCATAATAGATTATGATATGTATTCATAAATAGATAACAGTTATTTCAATGTTATTATTGTTTAATTCTAGTAGTATATTGTTATAATTATAAATAATACTTTACAAAAGGCTTACAAGCAGTTACACAGTTACTTTTTCCACTAGGTCCCAAACAAAAATTTTCCAAATTAGTGTTCTAATGACTTAAGTAATTTGTAAATAAGTCACATGCATTTTTGAAAAACATCTGCAGCCATTAAGATAATTTTACTTTCATGCATAAACTACATTATACACATGCTACAACAGTGTGTCTTCCACTGTTCATATTACACTTGGCACAAGAAAACGTAAATTGAATGTTAGATGGGTTCATTTGTATAGCAAAAATATTGCCAAGCTTCTAGAAATAATAATAACCCATAAATGTAACTGGGGTAAACACACCATTCTGTAAACCTAATGCATGTGTGTCTTATAGGTGAGTGTCCAGCAGGCTGGGTAGCAGTGGGATGGAACTGTTTTAAAGTCCGACACAATGTACTAACATGGTCAAAAGCCCAGCAGGAGTGTAAAAGCCTTGGTACTGGAGTCCATCTGGCTAATCTAATGACTGATGCTGATTTTCTGTCTGTCTCTACATATCTGCATTCCCATAGTCACCTGTTGCTGCTCTGGACTGCTCTGAATGATCAAAAGGTATCACATGTTTAATATGTACAACGCTGTAAACATTCAATATCTACAGTTCTTTCACATTAGCCCTATCGAATTGTTGCCAAGATGCTGTATGCATATAGATGCATATGGCTACATTGAATGTTGAAAAAGTCAGTAAAATGAGAGAGTAAAACTTATTATCAGATAGGTCCAGATAAATTAAAATAAAGCCTCAAATATATTATAGAGGAATTACTTATAGTGACATGCTGTGAAGTTTACTTAGATAAATCTATAAAACAGCTAAGTGGTATATTATTTCATATGTGTAAAGTTTTCTTTTCTTGTCTTCACAGAAAGAGTGTGGTATTTGCTGGTCTGATGATTCGGCCTACAATCTGAGTGTTAAAGTGATATTTCCTTTGCCAGCCAATCAGACTGACTGTTTTGCTCTTCAGAAAAATGCCACTGGAGCAGGCTACTTCTTCACTTCCTTCTTTTGCTACTTACAGCTTCCATACCTCTGCCAGACAGAACGTGAGTGAGAAAGTAGACATTTAAGTTAAGTAATTTACACTGATATAGACTTTTAGGGAACCAATCATACCTTGACTAACTGGCCAACATTTAATGTAAGAAAAAATGGATACATGTGACAAATGTATTTGCATATTGTTCAGTTCTAAAGGAATCTTTTGTTGGACTTCAACTGGACAGTGTGCAGAAGACAGAAGCAGTTTTCAGTTGGGCAAATCTCTACAGTTCCTCCCACATGTCTCCCAGTTCAAAGCTCAGCTTGCTCATTGAGGACCAATCTGGCCACCATACAAGCAGACAAATAAAAATTGAATACACAAAGGATAAAGAAAATGTGCATGGACTTTCCCCTGGACACGTGTATTATGTCTCACTTAAGCTTCTGCACTCTAGCGGTGCATCTCAAACACTCATCCCCAGTTTTATAGTTAAAACCAGTGAGTACATACCAGTTAATAAATACACACAAACATACTGTGACATAACCTCAACTTAAAGTGCCTTGCTGTACTTTTACAGGGCCAAACCCTCCACAGAAAATGACAGTGACCGGTGTCACGTCCAGTCAGATTACTGTTTCTTGGATGTTTCCTGACTCTTCCAACAATGCATCATTTGATCAGTATTTCTTAAGCTGGCTGGATACTGCATCTGGCATGGGACAGGGTTTGTGTTTGAGCAAAGAGAACATGAGTTGGAGGATTGATGGGCTGGAATCATATCGTCAGTACAGTATAACTGTAGTGTCAATCACAGCAGAAGGAGTGGAAAGCGATATGTTCGCACCCCTGACTGTCATCACAGGTAATTCACTTTTTCATTCATTATCTGCATTAATGTGTCTTTATACTGTTCAGTGTCACAGTGGGTCTGGTTATTTTAGCACGTCACCAGTCCATCACACGGTAGAGGCATACAAACTCAAAGAGCGACAGACATTTTAATAATAAAATCGCTTATTTAAATCGCGACTGTCTCCTGCGCAAAGACACTTTAGTGGCAGTAATGAGGAACATAATAATAATCGCATGAAATAATAAAAACTATATAAAATGTTGATGGCACACAGTCTTAACCATTAGGCTCATGTTATCTGCAAAAGGCAAGCATTGGCATCTTGTTTCTTGCATGTTTTTTATTGACAAAATATGGCAAAGTACTGTACTATATTTAATCAAACTATGTACATGCCTGACTGGCTGATAGCACTGCCAGTAGTCACGGGCTGTGCTCAGTTACCACTGTTCTACCCAAACAGCTGTTTTGAATATCATTCTGCAAAACTGTAAATCTATTATAATCAAATAGATGATTATTTTTAAATGTAAATACTGATCATGTTTTCCAGAGGTCATGCCACCATTCAGCGCTTCTGCATTTTCTGTGGGGCAAGATAATATGACAGCATGCTGGAAGCATCTTCAGAACAAAAAGGTTGACAAATACTCCATCCAGCTACGACCACACAAAGGGCTTGCCAGAAACTTTTGGGTAAACAGCTCAAACTGTATTAAACTGGATATGCTTGTGCCGGGTGAAACATATGAAGTGGGTGTAACTGCAGAAAGGGGTGGAAATAGAAGTCGGGAGAGAACCATTCAACAGACTCTAAGTAAGGAAATCTTTTAAATAGTTTTTGTTAAAACAAATATAATGTTGTTGTACTTTGTGTGTGATTTATAATATGCACATATTTTGTCTTTAGAACCAGAACGGGTCCTTGATGCTGTTCCATATACAGTGGAAGCAGATTTAGTGGTACTGTTTGTGCAGATGCCCAGCATTGGTATTTATGATGGTCTTTATGTAGCCTATGATAAAAGCAGCATTTGGATACCAATGGCTCATGGTAGTACAAAGGCAACAGTGTCGGATTTGAATCCTGGAACACTGTATGAGTTTCAGATATTCGTTACCAGCAGAAACATGAAGAGTGAAGGCTTTAGTGTGCGTCCAGTCAGAACTTGTGAGTGATGGTTTTTAACTTCATGAGAGATCAACTTTATTTATGCAATTATTCATAATTTGATACTGAAAATGTACTCTTAAATGCATATTTTAAGTTGTATTGTTTTATTGTGTTTTTACACATGTAGTAATCATTCCTTCTCATTTAAGCCAATACATTCAGCGAAACACATTTACACACAATAAGGGCAGCAGTGAGCACACATTCTCGGTGTGGTGGGCAGCCTTAGCCATGGTGCTCGGAGATCAGTTAAGGGTTTGGTGTCTTCATTAAGGACACTTTGGTTGGGGCCTGTTGATTGTCAGAACCAAACCAGCAACCTTCCGATCACAAGCCCAGTTAAACACCAGGCTATGACTGCCCCTCAATGTTAATCCTTCCCCTGTCTATTAAGACACGATAAACCTTGTTGATATGGATGCTGACCGACAGACCTAAAGAGATCAAACGGTCATTTTCTCAATTAATTATACCCAGTGCAACAGTCTAGTATTTTATGTTTAAATTTGTAGTATATGTAAATATGTTTGTATGTACAGGTCTGACACCACCTTTGAATGTCCGTGCTGGGGTTGTCACAGACCGCAGAATAGAAGTGCTGTGGAATAAAGCGAAAGGTCATGGACATTTATATGAAGTGCTTTGTATCTACTGTACTGACACTGTCATGGTATGTTCATCATGTTCATTTATTTATGCATGGGCTTAAAGTAAGGTAGCATAATAAAATTAGGATTGGAGTATATAAAAACTATTTTGCAAATCTTGCCAAAGCACTTTTTGATTTTGCTACTGGTGGCTACAGCACATAGCTAATGAAGAAAAGCACATTTTTGTCTGTTGGCTTTGTGGGTGTGGAACGTTGTATAAAACGATTTGGGTATGAAAACATGCATTCAGATCACTTATACCCATGCATGCAGCTCTCTGGAGCGGAGAAGCTCAAATTTTTAGTGATTATTTTAAAATGCATGGGTTTGTGTTTGATTGAAATAAGCAGTGGTGTTTTATTCTATAAATTATATTTAAAAAAATACGAACAGAATAAATCACATGCTCATCTTGATCAATCACATACTGGATGTGTTGTACCTGTTTTTTAACATCACAAAGTATAGGATGTTCTACTCAAAGAGCAAAGACCAAAGAAAATTTTTATGTTGCCAAAGGTTCAACAAGCTTCCAACAAGCTTTCCATTTTTTTTTGATAAATGTCACAATATTATTTGCTCTTTACTGTAGGTGCAGAAGGTGGTACAAACTAGTGCAGTTTTTGAAGATGTCACACCAGGGAAACTGTGCAATATCTCAGTCCGTACAGAGAAAGAGGCTTTCAGAGACAGTACACCTGTGTTTATTTCTGTCAGAGCATGTAGGTATATTATTCAATCAACTATATAAAAAATCTAGATGATCTAAATACACAGCTACAGCACTCTACAGCTACTGGGTTTTAAAAAACTTTAAAAAACATTTCTCTCTCCTGCAACAGCAACATCTACTGTCTGTCCAATGCACCTTTTGTAAATCTCAGACCAAAGAGAGCTGAACCTTATCCTGCCCAGAGTCAGTTTTATTTGTATAGCACTTTTAATTGTAGACTTTTCTGAGTTTAAAATCACAAGACCAAAAACCCCTGTTTAGCATGCAGATGGTGACTTAGTCTAAAAAAAATCCAAATATACATTGAGAGGAACCAGAGCCAGATGAAACCCATTCTTGGATGAACTTTAAATGAACAGGATTTATACAAATCATTAAAAGAAGTAATTCTTTTAGGTAGGGCCTAACAAACCCACAGACCAAGCCAGATAAAGAAATATAATGCACTATTAAATTAAGAGAAAGTTCAACCTTGGGGTTGAACATAAAATAATTTGTGATGCGGCTTTGATGCAGTGGCACTAACAAGGACAAGGGGTGTAGGTGACAAACAAAAGAATAAGAGGAGTAGGTGAAATTTTTTAGAGATGAAGAAGAGCTTACGTTTGGTCAGGAGAAGAAACGGTGCAGATACAATGTTTTAGAGACAAAGTTGGAGATGAGAAATTGAGATGGAATTTTTAGAGGATGGAGGATAGTTTGAGAGTAGACGAAGGCCAAAGAGGAGTTTTATGGAGGCCTTGCTATGAAGTAGGACTTGCTTTAGAGGACAGAGCAGGAAAGAGACAAATCATTTGCAGTGGCGACCTCTAACGAGAGTAGCCTAAAGCAGAAGGAGAGATTTATGAGCTCATTATGACCATGTGATGTCTTGTGTTTAGTCCCTAGTCCGGTAACACTGCATCCACTGCAGAGGACTCAATCATCATTTTCTGTGAGCTGGATGGATGGCCCCGGAGTCTGTAATGCTTTTATCATATCAATCCGAAACTCAACCTACAATCTGCAGACCAGTCTAAGCATCTCTGACATGAAGTATGATTTAATCTCAGAATAAAGAAAAATAATAATTCAGTTGATATTAAGTGTAGCTACTCTTCTTTATTAGATTTTATCTTTTTGACAATCTTTCGCCTGGCACAGTTTACACTGTTGAGGTCATGAGTGTGAGTGAAGAAAGACGCAGTGTCCCTACTGCTGTAACAAACAACACATGTGAGTACAAACGCCCCTCGATTCTATTAAATATATATTAAGAATTCTCAGTTTTGCATGAAATCGATTTGGTACATTTTTTTTAAACGAGATACATAGAAGGTAAAACCAAAGTGCCACCAACACTAGTGGTACGTACCTGCTGAAATTAAACCTGCATGGCGTTTAACGGAATCTTTTTTTTTACTGCAAGAGGAGGGTAAAATGGCTTTCAGTGTGCGGGGAGTCTTTTCAAGTCTAAGTCAAACTTAGAGCTCTGACATGGCATGCATTAAAATATCTTAATAAAATGAATATGAATAATAAATGTATTAATGTTGTTTTGATGTCTGCGTGTAAGATTTCATATTCTTTGAGAGGATGAATATATATATATATACGTATATCACCTGACCACCAGTAGAAATTGATTGTATTTATATATTCAGAGTGAATCAAAAGTGTTAGGACACCCTGTTAATACAAAAACAAACTGGTAAATGGCATCTGGGTGCAGGGGTCTTATTCGTCTGGAACCTGGTTTAAAAATGAGGGACAGATTGGGGATTTAAATCCAGGCTCTGCTCCACAACCACTGTTGGGTCCCTGAGCAAGACTTAACCCTGTCTGTTCCGGGGTTTCTGTACAACGGTTGACTCTGGACCCCAACTTCCATACAAACTGGGAAATGTGAAGAAATAATTTAATAGTATTGTACATCTATATATGTGTAATGACAAATAAAGGCATTTTATGGGAATTCATGGGAAAGGGGATTCATGGGCAGTTTTGAGAGACTTTTTGGCTTGTGATGTACGTCTAACTCCACATCACAGTTCACATGCACATGATTTGTTTAGCTAGGTGATTTGTATTTGTTGTTTTTTCCTTATTAGTTTTTATACTGCAGTTCCAGCTCCTCCTGATGACATCACATTTATTGAACAGGAAGGAAATGCCATGTACATTACTTGGACGAGACCACTAGGCAAAATCACAGGATACAGGGTAGGCTAATTTGAATCATTTAACGCAAACTAAAAGGAAGTACAGAGCAGTGTGCTCATATTGTGCTCATATCTATGTGCTACATAGATTTTTGTTTCCACTTTTTGGACCAGTTTTGTGTTTGGTGTTATTGGAAAGGTATAATGCAGGAAGATAGATAAATAGATATAACTTTATTGATCTGTTTGGGTGGTTCCCTCAGGGAAATTGAGGCATCACTAAAGAATAAATATCATTTAAGAACTTTCGTTTATATACTGGAACCACTAGTGAGACAGCAATGGCACCAAGTTTCTTTTTTGTCAGTGTGTGTGTTCTTAAAATATGATTCTGACTGAAGAGAATCTACATGACCCGTTTGGTTATAATAGTTGGCTACGACTTGCCGAAAGTTCAACAATGTTAAAAATCAACCATGTTTTTGAGACCAACCATGTTTTATTCACAAATGTGAATAAACTCGTGTCGCAGAATGAATCCCTCTCTTGATTTTGTTTAATAAATTTAAAACTTGTGATTATACAGTAATATTTAAAAAAATTAAATAGACTTAATCACAAATGTTTTGTGTTCCTGTGAACATTTATTATGCAGTACTTTTGGGGCAAAGCAGAACACCTGTTTAAAATTTGATACAGCCTGTCTCACCTGAGATGTTGCTTAGCGACTACTTATGGCCTTACCTGCTCATGTTACAACCTCTTTTAATAATACACGCCTCCAAAGCAGATATTGTACCCACAGCAAAGGTAAATGATAAAAGCTTGTAGTATCTGTCAGTAATGTAACTGATTACAAATTAATATTGTCATACTTTTATAACATTTGATTTGATTTGAGTGCTTGGGTGGCACAGCTGTTATCTATGCTGGGCTGCAGCCACTAGGATAACTAAGGGTGAAAATATCATTTATGTCTCTCGTCTACACAAACATGATTGGCTCTTTCTAGGTTTGTGGTGGATGGAGTTTGGGAAAAATAGACACACCAAATGTGTTTTTTTTGATGATTTAAATTACATAATTTTTTATATTAATAATAATAATAATAATCCTTTATTTCTCTAAGCCATGTGTGTCCAAAGGCCGGCCTAGGGGCAAATTGTAGTCCATATTCACATTTTCTCTGGCCTGCTATCTCATTACAAAATGTTCTTGACACGCCTGCCTTAAGCTATTAGTCCTATTTGTTTCTTTTTGATTCTTGTTTTACAGTTGCGCTATAGTCTTGCTAGCGATATTTCATATTTTCACCAAACTGATGTTCATGGAAACAGTGTGAGGATAAAGAGCCTTACTCCAGGAAGTGATTACAAGTTTTCGATTCAGTCTTTTCTGGGCTCAGATTTCAGCCAAATCCTTACCACAAACACCTCCACTAGTAAGTCATGGATTTCCTATTAATTCTAATGATTACATTATTGGGTTGCCCATAAATAAATAACACTAACCTATTACACCTGGTATAAAGACATTATTGGCTATGTTCGAGGGGGGATAGGGGTGCCTCAGGTCTTGTAAGATATTGACGTCCTGTTCAGA
This sequence comes from Ammoglanis amapaensis, assembly GCA_028566735.1. Taxonomy (NCBI): domain Eukaryota; kingdom Metazoa; phylum Chordata; class Actinopteri; order Siluriformes; family Trichomycteridae; genus Ammoglanis; species Ammoglanis amapaensis. The sequence continues at coordinate 9,918 of JAOUQU010405105.1, forward strand.
ACAAATTACATTTTAGCAATGGAAAGCCATTAAGCGGGAATACGCTGGCTTTTACAGATGTTCTTTATTTACTGTAGGTGCTTTTCTCTGGTAGGCAACCAATACACTCAGGTTTAAATCTGTAGTGGGCTTGTGTAAAAAAACCTTTAAACAAATGACATTATATCTTATCAAATTCAAATGAAAAGATCAAATACAGACCACCATTGTATTTATATTTGTGCTTTGGTCTATTTTTATTTAGGACCCGCAGGGGTATGTTCTCTTTTTTTGCCTCATTTCAACTCCTCATCTGCCATGTTGCGGTGGGACAATGCTGCTGGTTATTTTGATTTCTACAAAGTGACAGTCAGCAACAGCTCACACCATTCAGTGTTCAGTGTAAACAACAACACTCAAGAATACATAGTGAGTGGCCTGCGGGACGGCTGCACCTACAATGCCACAGTGGAGCGGGTTAGGAACAGAGTCAGTGGACTTGCAGCTAGTCTCACTGTACACACAGGTTCCTATTTTATTTTATTCAACTTTAATCCTGGTTGTAATTGCTTCTTTTTTCTGTGATGCTGTACATTTGAAATAACCATGTGATGTATGTCGACAAAGTGTGAATTGACTCCTTGCCAGCCCCAAAAGCAATACCATCTATTATTACGAATTTCAGAGAGAGAGAGAGAGAGAGAGAGAGAGAGAGATTGGAGCATAGTGGAAGTACACACTACAGCCACGTATTGCAGTGCCTGTTGTTTTTTTACGTCTTGTTTGTGACTGAATACTTAATACTTTTTAAAAGTCTAATACTTCTATCCACATGGAGTATACACAATATACACATTTATGTGATCTACTTTTATCTTGTACATGCAGAATAATCGTCATGCATGTTATTATTTTATTCGAAGTTAAAGCATGTTAAATGCAAGTGAAAAAGTCACTTTAAATAATTGAAAAGATTACACTAGCCTCTTTTCTTACTACAATGTCTTTCATAAATAATACTGATATAATTTTGAAACATGCTTCAGACCCGGCAACTCCTGAAGATGTGGATGTGGTCAGCATGGCTCCTCGATCATTCTCCCTACGCTGGCTGCCATCTTCTGGATGTGATCAGAGCTACCAGGTCAAACTCAACCCAGATCATGGCAATGTGACTTTACTGATCATGCCAGATGGTCATTTACAGGTATGTAGCTGTATTATGTCTTTCTAAGAAAGGATCATAATCTGTAAACTTTATTCCATTAGTTTACTGTTTTTACCAGGTGTCAGGTAAATGGGTATCTGAATCAATTAGTTAGAGAAAATGAAGGTTAGAGAGTAAAGGCAGAGACGAGAGGGGGGGGGGGGCGAGAACAAGAGAGACGCATTAAGATTTAATGACCTGTTGTGGTGGTGCCTAAGCTAGTTCAAACCTGGAATGTTCATCTACCACAAGCACGTTCTTTCCTTACTCTTTGTTAGACGATACCATGCCACTCTACACATCTCTGCTGCTCAGCTTTTGTGTGGGCATCGCCAATGTTCAGGTAGGCTGTTTCCAGTGATGCCCGTGTGTTTTGAATTGTGTGCAGTGTTTGCTGTGTGATTTTACAGGCAAGATCAACACTTTGAGGGTTTCAGATAGTTTTACAGTTACAATTAACACACTCATTAGGAACATGTTTGGTATGTCAGGTGGCAAATACTTAGAAAGCAAAGCATCGCCGCATCGCCCTTTCTCCTAAAATACTTTCATGTTTCAAATGAACACAACCCTGTGCTCTGACCCTAGCTTCCACATAAGCTAAGGGATGCTGAAAACAAGATAATATAGTATTGTAAATATTCGATATGTCTATATGACATATTTCAGTTCAGGGCTGTTATTTGTACTGAGATGGAGCCCCGTAAAATTATTGCTTGAACCTGAGACTGTTCACCTGGCAAGAGTCAAAAGCTGTGTACATACAAGGAAAAAATCAGACAGACACACTGTGTATGTATAACTTTTCTTTAAATGTATTTTGGTTAGTATAGTATGTATATA
>JAOUQU010405115.1:0-22368 GCA_028566735.1 Ammoglanis amapaensis
ACGTCTTCCTTTGTGACGCCGTTCAAATTAAAAGTCCCAGAAGTCCTTTGACGAAACGCAGCGTTTTTCTTTCCTGCAACTAGTCGACCAATGGAATCTGTCCGACTAGTATTTTTTTCGGTCGACCAACAAATAATCGATTAATTGCGCTCAGCCCTAATATATATATATATAAGCGCAATATGTTCTGGGGTTGACAAATATTTGTAGGTTCCAGTCTTGCTTTTGTTCTTTCTATATTTTGAGACTTATGTTGTGGACACTCCTCTACCCCTCACACATTGTTCTATGGACTTCCACTTTATTAGTATGTGTGTCAGAAGAATCCAGCAAGACCACCTAGAATGAATTGCAGTGCCAATATCAATGTGAGGTCCATGCACCCTCAATAAATCTTTGTCAGAGGGCTTGATAAGGCTTTAAACAACACTCATAAACAGTATACATGAATTATAAAGCTTGTTAATAAATTTTAATAATCTGCTATTAATTAAATAGACACACCTGTTGCTGTCTGTATGACATAAACAATAAATTAACAGAACACTTAAAAATATGAATAAAGAAACACACACACATACTCACACACACCAGAGCACGTGCTCTCATACGCACTGAGAAAGGCGGAACACAGAGCAGTAGTGTGTTAATAATTAATTGACCAGACACATTTTAAACTATCCTTTCATTAATCACATTTTTTACCCATTGTTAGCCATGATGGTCTGAAGTAAACACCCAGCTGCATATTTTTCTTTCAATTTTTAAAATGTGTTAATAAACCGTGTTCACTTTGACAGCACCACTTTATAAAAGTTTGCACTGGTCAAGTTAAAACCCAACAGGATGATTCAGGATCAACTGCAGTGGCTAACACGTACATGGAAATGCATCTACACCTACTTACACATTACATTTATTATGTCTTGTTCATGAGTGTATCCACTGAGTAGTAGTTTTCTAGTTTTATTTATTAAAATGATCCTTATGTGAGCTTTTACTATGAAATTTTATACAAATTGCTGACATTTGTACAAACTTTTAAAAAAGTTGGGAAACTAAACAAATTGTCAATAAAAACTGAATGCAATGATTTGGAGATGACAAGTGTCAATATCTTATTCATAATAGAATATAGATGACCGATCAAAAGTTTAATCTGAGTAAATATAACTTTTTAAAGGGAAAACTATGTTGATTTAAAATTTCACTGTGTCAACAAATCCCCAAAAAGTTGGGACAAATGGCAATAAATGGCTGGAAAAAGGAAATTGAGCATATAATGAACAGCTAGAAGACCAATTTACACTAATTAGGTCAATTGACAACAATGTCTCTCAGAAGCCAAAATGGTAAGAGGATCACCAATTCCACTATTGTTCCGCAGAAAGATGCAGGTGTTGCAATACTAGAATGGTGCTACCTAGCGTAAAATAGCAAAGACTTTTAATTTATCATCATTAACCATGCATAACATCATCAAAAGATTCAGAGAGTCTGGAACAATCGCTGTGTGTAAGGGTCAAGGCCGTAAAACTCTACTGGATGCTCATGATCTCCGGGCCCTTAAACATCACTGCACCTCAAACAGAAATGCCACTGTCAAGGAAATAACAGGATGAGCTCAGAAATACTTTCAGAAAGTATTTCCAGTGAACACAATCCACCGTGCCATCCGCCAGTGCCAGCTGAAGCTCTACAGTGCAAAGAGGAAGCCATTTTTAAGCAAGCTTCACAAGCTCAGACGTTGGCACTGGGACAGGGGTCATTTAAAATAGAGTATGTGGCAAAAGGGAAAACTTTTCTGTTGTCAGATGAGTCACAATATGAAGTTTGTGGAACACTGGGACACCATGTCAGCTGGACCAGAGAGGACAAGGATAACCCAAGTTGTTATCAACGCTCTGTTCAGAAGCCTGCATCAATGATGGTACGGGGTTGCATGAGTGCTTGTGGCATGGGACAAGAACAATATATGCTCCAATCTAGACCTCTTCTCTTTCAGGGAAGACCCGCATTTTTCAACAAGATAATACCAGACCACATTCTGCAACAATCACATCATAGCTACGTAGAAGAAGGATCCGGGTACTGAAATGGCCTGGAGTTCTGGTCTGCAGTACAGATCTTTCACCTATAGAGAACATTTGAAGCATCATAATGAAGAAGGTGTGATAAAGAAGGCCCAAGACAATTGAACAGACATGAATGGGAGCGCATTCCTATATTTTAAACTGGTCTCCTCAGTCCAATCTGTTGAGTGTTGTAAGTAGAAAGGGGGATGCCACACAGTGAAAATGGCCTTGTCCCAACTTTTTTGGGATTTGTTGACGCCATGAAATTTTGAAACAACATATTCTCCCCTTAAATTGATACATTCTTTTAATTTAATCTTTTTATCTGTGATTTGTGTTCTATTTTGAATAAAATATTGATATTTGTCATCTTCACATCATTGCATTAAGTTTGTATTCACAATTTGTTTAGTGTACCAACTCTGCTGTTTCTGCATATATGTTGCTTGTTAACTGTCCTATTATTTTATTAATTTCATTATATTTAATTTTTAACCTTTTTCAAATACTATTAGCTGTTACAATATCTGCTAGTTATATTATATAATATAAAAGTACTCCAAATACATGAATATCTGATTAAGATGTGCATATGATTGTTTTCTTTCAAATTATTAGCATGCTAGCATAGCATATTAGCATGTATCCATGTGATGTAATTTGATGTGATGTTTTACGTTCAGTCATTATTTCAGTTCTACACAGAGCTTAACACAGAGCTTAAATGCAGAATTCACAACAGGTGTTGTATTCACGAATCGACCAATACATGTCATGGTTGAATTAGAATTGCTATTTAAACATTTCACATCCCTCACATCAGCTGTTGACATTTTGACATCATGAAACCAAGATGACACCTAACAAATGATGAACAGTACCTCACAACGGTGAGGTTTTAAACAGGATGTTCTCGACCAGAAGTGACCGGTGAGTTTAGAGTGTCACACAGTGTTATCAACAGGCTGCAACAGAAATACAGAGAGACTGGAAAAGTCAAATAAATAGTGGTCATCCTTTGCCACACCACACATTGATGACAATTTCATTGTAAACACTGTAACCCTGTACCCAAGAATCTCAATGACTTGTGGGCTGCCTTTCAAGAAGAGTGCAATCCCATGTCTCAGCATGCAAGTCGACTTGTGAACAGCATGGGACATCATTGTCAAGCTATATTTGATGCAGAACAGGTTTTTGTACCATGTTATGCAGTAGAAGGGGTTTGCCCTGCATAAAAAGGTTAAGCTGACAGAGCTAATGTAATTGATGCAAGTACAGTGAGTAGAGTAAATAAAATATATAAAAATTCACTAAATGTAAAAAATGATTGATGCTGCAAAACTGATACTGATGGTAAACTTTTGCACCACACAACAGAAAATCGCTTTTCACTATTCAGATGTTGATCACAATTTAGTTGTTTAGATTGAAAACAAACTTTTCCTCTGGCTTTTGATTAGCTGTTCCAAACCAAGCATGTGTGGCTCCAATCCTGGGGGCTGAGGTTTGGGCAATCTGGTGCTCTCATGTTCTCCTGCTATTGCTGGGCTTTCTATGATATGTTGGCTTATTTGACTGTGTCTGGTTTTGCTCCCTTTGCTCCAAATAGAGACTACATGATATAACTTATACTTCTGATAAAAAGGTCATAAAGATTTGTGGTGATCATGGAGGCCGTGTTGCTGCCATTATGCCATTTTTGTGCGAACGCCAAGGTTTGTTGATAGTGGCATTGGTGAATGCTTATGTTATATAAGAGTCCGCATGGTTGTGTTACCTTATCCTTTTTAATTAATTAATTTTAACATTTAGGGGTGCTGGACACTTGTCTATTTTCTTTTGAATCTGGGTGCTGTTAAGTTGCAATGTCTATTGTGAAGAGCGCTATTCTTAATTGTTTATTATTTGCTGCAGATGTGTTGGTTTTTTTTGGTTTATCTGCATATGGGTTCTCAGAGGGACCATTTACATTTAAAGATAGTATCCGCATTGCTTTCTTGGATTCCTGTCTCTGTGCACATGCTGTTAATCAGGCAGATGTAATTGCAACAGCAATGAAGAATCTCAGGTATTCTTACAAAACACATGTTAGCCTAGCCTGTCTGTTGCATACATTAGCCAAAGATGCTACCTGAGCACCTGGGCACACCTGAGTGGCTGACAGCAGAACCGAGATTTGAACTTTAGTGGATGTAAGACCTTTTACATGTTCACTACAAAATTAAATTGAAAATAATTCAATCAGCATATAAAATAAACATTGGTATAACTAAGGAGACTTTGTATTTTGTTAGCACCCAATGTACATAAACCCTAAAGTTAAAAAAAAGTACTTATATAAGTATGCATTTGTTTTTTGTTTGTTTGTTTTACAATAAATTCCACTGACTTTAGGTTAATTAATGCTTTAAAATATTTGACACATATTGGTTTTGTTTATATACTCAATACAAGTTAAAAGCAGCCCTGAAACTAAAAGCTGCATTATTATTTACATAATTTATTTGCAATTGTATATCAGACTGTTCTAACATGTATGAATTATAGCTTCATTCAGTTTTATTTGAAAAGTTATGGAAATAAATTGCCATTCTTTTGGATCACAAAAAGGGAAGTGTTGGAATGATGAATTAGTGAATCATGTTTATTACTATGTGCAATGTCATAAAGCAAACAGTCTCATCATTTGTACAGCATCGTCTCTAGTGACAAAGTACAAAATGCAAGTCGATTAACAATTACAACAAAACTGTGCATATAATACTAATATGATGTTAGAATTTTGAACAATAACAATTTACTGAAACTGGTTACTTCCAAAAATGCTCAAGTGGTTGATGCTCAGGACAGTCTGCTGTAGTTTAATCAATCCTTGTCTTTTGTGACACTTAGTGCACAGATGTTAGCTTGTCAGAATACACACAATAGCAGATTCTATAATCATATGCTCACCCAGGATTTGAACACTGCTGGGTTATCAGATATGGCATGAGATGCACCCAAGTGCTTAGCAGTTTGCCTGTGAAATATTCAATTATAACTAAACGACGAAAAAAAGATCTTCTGAGGGGGATTGAAACCAAGGTTGCTCTGTTACAAAGTGTTCTACCCCTTAGCCAAGAACCACCTGTTTAGCAGAAACATTTGCCAAATTCACGATTCTAGAGGATTTGAAGATGAAGAAATAACACATTTTTCCCAACAGAAGAATATGTCTACAATGGATAAACAAAGAAACTGTATGTTCATAAATTGTATTACTTTTATGTTTCTTTTCAAAAAGACTGATTGGAAACTAGAGATATGGAAGGTAAGCTCTTTCAGCCCTCTACCCTGAATACTGGTTAAGTCTGTTCAACAAGAGACAAATGACCAAACAAATCTTGCCTGCTTCTCTCCTCTCTGTAGATTTGTGTACCGGTGTTGTGCATCAGGTCTGATTCATGGCTCCCTGTCGTAACAGAATATGGTCGTGAGCTGGGAGATGTGGAAAGTGGGGTTGACACGCATGGAGTGTGGCAGGGCTAACTGGTAGGAAAACGACTTGACAGTGCTAAGTATTTTGAAAGAGCCAATATAACATGGGGCCAGTTTACGAGAAGTGACCAGACGTGGCAGCTTTTTGGCTGACAGCCATACCCATAGGCGCAGACATATTGAAGGTGCCAGTCTACGCTTAAGATCTGCATTTCGCTTTTTTATGCCCACATCATTTCTAGGTGCTAGTTTTACTCTGTCCCTGCTTTACGGCCAGCTGTATTGCTTAAAGAAGCCAATGAATAGGTCTCAGGTGTCTGCGTCTGTAAGGGGGGTTCCCACTGGCAAAGACCACTATATCAAGCAACACCGACATGGACTATTCCTTTTATGCAAGCCAACAAGAGACGGAGCCCACTTTACATTCTAAATATAAGTTCTGATGCCAAATGGACTTCAGATTTAAGTGAAGAATTTGAGGGATTTTATGCAACCAACTTTTAGCATATCTTGCACAAGCTCCACATCTAAGCGACTGTATACTGCGACAGTATTATACTACTTATATTTGCATATTTATTGCAACTTGCATAAGTTAGGCATCTGATAAATCTTTGCTGCTAATATTTCTAGCTCACACACTGATTACTCAGCATCATGTACTTACACTTGTCTCTAGTCTTGAATCTTAAATCCTTGTATTCATTTAAATACTTGAATATATTAAATACTTGAATATATTTAAAATGTTTAAAATAGAAATATATTTTAATATTTAGTATCGTCTTTATTATGAAGTAATTGTACTATTGTGTAACTGCACTGTTTTTGTGTATTGTTTTGTACTCTATGTTTTATGTTGCACCATGATTATGAAGAAACGTTGTTTTCGTGTATGCACTTGTATGTACTGTTGCTGAAATAACAATAAAACCTTTCTGACTCCATAGTAAGTAGGTTACTGAATGAACAATAGGGTCAGGTTAGGGTGTGGTCCTTCAAACCTTGAGTTTGCCTGCTTTCCTTGAAGCTAAAAGTTTAACAAGAAGACTGGCACATGTGTCTTGAAGAGAGCACAATTTTATAGAGCCAGTCTAAGGGTGGATTATGGTGCTGGAGTCAAAAACCTCAGATTAATTGTTGGTGTGGAGCCCTGATCATTTAGACGATAATCAGCTCCATATGCTTTTTGATTAGCAAATTTACAGGTCTAGTCTGGGGTATGACCAGCCCTTGTTCAAGGGATCATACTTCTATAGCTGAGCTAGACATAGACTCCTCCATTTTAACCAAGTGAAGACCTAATTCCTTGTCGAATGTGAGATCCAAAAAGAATGCCACAATTAATCAAAGTGCATAAATGTTTTCTTCGCCATGAGAGTGCGGTGTAGTTGAACACTCGAGATGTGAGCATGTGAGGTTTCTATCACTGGCCTCCTCTTCCTTTTTAGGTCTTCCCTAGGTTTAGGGCAAACCAAAGGAAGGTGCCCTAAATGTCTACAGTACACGCCCCTGCCTTCATAAATATGTGTTTCATGTTCTTGACATAAAACTATTGCTTGTAGTGCCCTGTGAGTCCTACGCACAGCAAGTGTACAGAACTACGGATGATTAAGGAGATTGGACCCAGTTTCACCACCACAGACCAATCTGCTGCTGGATTGCCATAAACTGAACTGCAGAGGCACACATCTCAGGCTGAGATCCTGACACAGAGTGGCCCAGACAAGGCTGGGCTATACACACCATTAAGTCTTGCAATAGAGCAAGAATTAAGATATCAGGGTGAGTTATCAGATGTAGTAAAATTCTGACCCAAGTGCATAGCTGTATGCTTGTGAGATAGATAATGACAATTAATTAAAGTTGTTGTCTTACTAAATGAATGCTGTACCCCTTAACTAAGAAGGCTAAATACAACACAGCTTCAAGCACTATGTTTAAGTGCATCTGACGAACACAAAAAGTCTCTGTGTGCACTGAAAGTATCTGGATGATACGCTTCAAATGGCTAAAAAAAAATACAGTGTAAAACAATTGACCCTATGATGGATACTGGAAGAGAAGCGGAGGGAATTTCAAACAGTTAATAGCAGCCATCGCCAAATCAAGAAAAGTAGGCAACTGCTTCATATGAATGAAAGTAGTATTAATAAAATTATATATTTGCCGGAGGTAAATCAAAGCAAATAAAAACAGAAAAATGCATTATGTAAACATATTTTTGGCTGAAAATTTTGGCGGTTGCAAGTTCATCACTTCTTTAATTCCATATAAGCCAGCACATTCCCACATAAATTACTGTGCACTTATGTATGTACATGGTTTTGGAGGCACCTAAAGACCCAGCAAATTTTGCCTGCTTCTCTTTCTTCTTTATAGAGTTGTGCTCAGTTATGATTGGTGACTCCCCGTTGACCCCTAGTGGCTGGAGCTTGTGTAGCCTCATAGCCCAACTTACAGATCCATGCTAAACTAGAAAGGTATTAGAATGCACAATGCATTTCAGCGTATGGACAGTATAGCCACAAACCAGTCCTGTTCACTGTTCATAGTCACATACCAGCTCACTGCCAAATGCACCTTTTATTGTGATGAGAGAATGTTATGTTACTTCAAGTAAATGTACACAGTTGGATATCCAGTGTGATGTTCTGTTTCCTGTCATTCATTGACATGTTATTTTGACTCAAACCACCAACTTAAGCATTGTTGTGCTTGTTCTGTTGTTGGCAACCTAAAAAGAATTTAAGTACATTCACAACTAAACAAATGAAAATAAATATATAAAGTCATATGCATCCTTTTGTTGTATGGCCAATGTTGAAACATCTGGGATTGTGATTCAGTTGGCTGAGCAGTTGTCCATATGAAGTTACTCTAGGTCAAATGCTCATGATCCACATACCCATGGGTCAACAGGAAGAAAATCAAAGACTGGTTTAAAGTGTTACTTATTAACCCTTAATTAAGTGTTTTCATGATTCTCATTTATATTAATAAACTAAAGCATATTTTTACATAGCATTTTTATACAAGGTAGAGAGAAGTTTTAATTGTAATCAAATATTTTAAAGTTATCTTTAAAATTGTATTATGAAATGACATACAGTAGTCGGATCTAAGCAGACATATGACATAGGCTAAATGATGTTTTTTCTGGTAAGAAATATCTATGTTTACTACTGAATTGTTCCTCTTTCATGCTAATCATTAAACAAACAAGACTCCCAAAGAAAGAGGAAACACATGACTAATGGTGTGTATGAAGAAGAAAAAATCTGGACTAAAATTTATGGTCTTTAGACATCACCCAGGGACCAACAGCATTCCAAAAGTCCCAGTCACTTAATGACTGCCCTCACAAGTAAAACATTCTGAAGCAAGGTACTTATCATTCCATTCCAGTAACTGACAATATTATATGCTAAGTGGTTGTATGCTTTATATGCTATAAAATATCGTTTGGGGAGTTGTATTTACTTTATACTTCTCAATTGCAATAGGAAAAACTATACAAAGTCCTTTATTCCACACCTTCAAGAACTTGCTTAACTGCAAAAAATTTAACTATGATGAAAAAAGTATAAAGCCACCAACAGAAAGAGTTATAATAAACAATGTAATGAATAAACTGTGATAAATATATATAATAAGAAAAAAGTTCCAAATGAAATATACAAAACAAGCAGCCCTCATTACAGATAGTTTATATAACAGTGATAGCACAACAGTGAGAAATTGATAACACAATTAGAATTGTCTCATTGGATGAGACAATAAGATGTTGCCCTGGCTATTTGAAAACTTAGTGATATGGTAACTTAATTCTTGGACATGGCATGCCCCATGTCGAAAGTTTTCAACCGAACAAGCTCCAGAAACCCAGATGTCATGCCACCTCAAAGGCAATCACTTTCACAGAATTTGATTGATAAAACTCTCGTTTTTCACAGAGAAATTGGTGGTATAAGTTTTAATCCAAGGTGGATCAGTCATCTCAGTATCACGGTTTGACAGAAACAGCAGGTTTACTAACATATGAACTGACAAGTCTGAGATGGAAAAAATCTAATAAATAAAAATAGTTTGACCCGTGGACAAAATTAGCTCTCACAATGTGCAGGTCATCAATCATGCACCTCTATCACAACTGCTGGCCAAAGTGGCAATGCAAGGTCACAACTCATTATCGTGTTAGGATATAAAGTTTTCCTATTTATTTATTTTGAAATTAAATTAACTAAGTTTAATTAGAAAGTTTGAAGGACTTTGTATGCAAGTTATAAATTAGAACTTAATAAATAATGACTTTTGTCTTTCTCTCGTAATGATGTTTTGCCATGTAACACAAGCTAACACTGCTAGCCTTGCTTGCGGTGATTTTCTCCATTCTGAAATGCAAATGCAGTATTCAAAACCTCTGTAATCAAACATTTTCACATTTATTAAATGCTATTAAAGTGTAGGGTAGATGGGACGTGACCAGCAGCATTTTGTTAGCATAGAAGTGACTATGTGAAAGAGCTCTAAATGGATCATTCGTCAGAAGGCGGTAAAGCTGGAAAGAACAAAACTGGTAAAATCACTTTGTGCAAAGTGTTTTTTGTTTGCAGTGCTGCTGTTCTGGGAGAGAAAGGTTATGAAATGGACGGAAGATTAGCTAGAGAGTAACATCACCAACAAAGCTATTTGTACATCATATTGTGATAATTTTGATTTATCTGGTTGTTTTAGTGGATAATGTGGTTTAATGTTGGTGTAACAATCAATGAAAAACACAAAATGCTTCACTTGCACATGCACATGCAGTTTCCAAGAACATTTGGAATGCAATCATTACAAATGAAATGTTTTCATTTTCACAATGTATTGTTGATTTCTGATTATCACACCAACAAATCCCTGCTAGTTGGCTATTTCTTGTTATTTGATTCTTGACCGATATTTGGTATTTTACCAAGATAACCAAAAAGTCTTGCGCTTAATTTTTATTAGGGGAAAAAGCAATAAGTATGAAAATGTGAGAATTTCACTGTTAATATGATCGTTTCACATTATATTGTACTTTATTGTTTTGTAACTGCATGTGTTTTGGATATATTTGTTCTTAATAAGTGTTCGTATGTGTCCTCATTCATCATGATCCTGCTGATAGTTTTGCTCAAGACCAGCTGGATATCCAGGAATAAAAAAACAATACGATCAAGAATTAGTTAACAAGTTATACCCAACCAGCACACGATGTGTTTTGACCAGCTGGTTTTCAGATGGATTTTTTTGCAGGGGTATTACAGCATTTATTAATGACTGCATTTACAGTTTGCATACTGTGAAATATATTTCAACAAATTTACCGGCTAATCGGCTAGCTGTACAAGACAGGACGCAGGTTCAAACTTTACTCTTATTAGGTTACCGCTGCTGCGCAAGGCCCTTAACCTTAATGGACTGTATACTGTAAATTTCTGTAAAAGTAGCTTTGAATAAAGGCTAAGTGCTAAAAACGTAAGCGGCCAGCACGTTCACGAAATTTTCAAGGTATCCTACTGTAATAGCTGCTCCAGTACTGGGATCATCACTGAAAAGTATTTCGTAGTTAAATATAATTACATTTATAGTATGAATATGAATTTTAAGAACCATATTATTGCTACTGTAGCAGCTAAATGCTGCAAGGAAGTTAATATCCATTTTACAGTGTAACTTTTAGGCTCAGGTGAGAACACACAGGTCAACGGTTAATGTGTTGACTTAAAATGGATATATAAGGGAATAAGTAATGTCTAAACGGGGAGGGGGAAAGAGAAAGTGAGAAAGAAAGAATGTCGAAGGAGGCAGTGGCCTTGTGTGAGTAGCGCCAGGAGCATTTTTACTTCTGCCTCACTGCACGATTATTAGACAGACTTCACAGAAAGCGCGGCATGGCGGGAGAGAAAAAGGCAGAACCAACCCGCAAAACCAACGCTTGTCTGGTGGCCCGTTCCCATCGCGTTTACTTTTGCTTCATTATGCACCGAGGAAACGGAGCAGTTTTCGGCGCAATAGCATTTAATTGAATGCCTATATGCAATTGATGATGTTACTGCGCATCTTTCCTTGTGGACGGCGGTAGAACGGGACAGCAGTACTGAGTAAACTCACGAGTACTGAGGAGTGTGTGCGCGAGAGCGGCTACAGTCTTCTCCACCACTCAGTACAGAGGTGGCGGTCTAGGTGGGGGCCTAAAACAGGAGAAAAGTGTAGAAACGTCTCTCGTCTCTGTGTGTTTTTTTGTCCTGCTGCTCAACTCGTCTGCTGGGTGTGGAGCACGGCGGCACTCGCCACGCACACGGGATCCCATTTTCTTTTTTTGTGAACTGCAGCTCGGTGGATCGCGTTTTGCTCCTTGGTACAATCGGAAAACGGACCCCCCTTATTTTTTTTTTTTACTTTAGCCAAAGCTTTCCTCTGGGACGCGCTTTGTTCGTTGCGGAGTGCTGGGGGCGATCCGAACTACGTTTTCCGTACAAGTCACTTTCGGGAGAGGGTCGGCGCAGGCGCGTTTTCATGGCCCGGATGGCCAGCTGCTGTGGGCCAGCGTAGTGGTGCTCTGCTTGCTTGGCAAGCGGGGCACTCATGGTGATGCGACTGGGCCAGGGCATCTCCGTCATTGTCTTCATCAGCATCATTAAAGCAGTCTCGCTCATTTCGCTGCATAAAGTGCGCGCCAGCTGGAGACCGTACCTTGCGTATCTGGTGGGGGTTCTAGGTGTCCTGTTCGCGAGATATGCTGATCGGCTGCTGCCGAATCAAGGAAATCACCAGGAGAGTAACGCAGGATCCGGGGAAGCCATTCCCGTCTTAAAACGGCGCAGGAGGTCCAGTTCGTTTGTCTCGGCAGACATGGCTCAGTACGGACAGACTAACAGCAAGTCGCACAGGAGGACCTCCCTGCCATGCATCCAGAGGGACCAGGTAAAACTTTCCACATTATTATATCCCATATGCAGGTACTAATCCAACGATTTTGGACAACAATTAATAATTAGCAGTGCACTAAACATCTGGAAATGATGTTTTTTTTTTTTTACAAAGCATTCATATTTATAAAATTGTTTAAGAATGTTATAGGAAATTTCAGATTATTTTATTTTTTCAGGAATCTATTTAAATAATTGATTTTAATAAATAAAAATAATGAATTTATTTTATATACTTAAGAAATATCTCTTTCTATAGAAAAATGAATAGTAATACGAATGGAACTGTTTGTCATCACTTCCAGCTCATTTGTGTTTGCATTATCATCAGCTTTTAAGTTCAGTTTAACGTTGTTTTGTAAATGTCTCAGCCAGCAGCAATTTATTGCATCTGACTTTGAAAGAAACAACAAGCACTTGTGTATTTACAAGGCATTCGGTGTGAACTGAAACGCATCAACATTAGTTAATGAAGCCTGAAACCCTTTACACCCGAAGGCTTTGTTTTTTGAAGCAACACACAGATTGACATGGCTCTACATTTGTTTCTCCGTTATCATCGGATATAACTGCACAACTGTTTATGCATTTATATATTATATATGAATATCTGCATACATTATTGCATATGTATAAGTCATCCGAGTTCATATATTCATTTTTTTTTATTCATTCATTATTATTTACATAATCTATGACTGTAGTCTACTTTTCACCGTATTATGTATTTTGTGTGCCTTCACGGCATTATCAATTAAAATCAATTTTCCAACATGGGCTGATCAAAACATGCATTTCCTTCTCTTAGTAACAATATGATATATACACATGCAAACAAAGTGTTGGTTGGGTAAACTCGTTACACAATGACAGCACTTCATCCACATCATTCGTTTGTAGTCTTTTTCTTTTACAGTAGCCTATACACACATACACTGTGGTATGAGGTTAATACAGATGTGGGTAGCTTTGACTGAGTGACCTCTTCCTTTTGCGTAACAAGTGAGCCAAGAAGGAAATTAACCCAAATTAACGGCCATGTGGTTTGGTCAAAGGTTGACTGGCATATTACTTGGGATATGCATTGACATATAACCATTTCTGCATTGAAGCATGTGTTACTTACATTGCTACATTGTAGCATTGCACACCATTAAACTAATGTTTACCTTCTTTACCTTATTAGGAATTCACATCATTTTATTAGTAACTAGTTTGTGAGAGTGGGCTGTAAAACATAGCCGGTAATATAACGTGCAAGCTAATTTGCAATAAAGGCAATGCAGAGTGACACGGAGCTCCTCTGCTAATGATCAGCTCTCAGTCTTTTTTGTTCATATAGTAGCAAAATATTTACCTATAATCTAAACCTTCTAAAGCATAAAGGGACAACTTAAACAGGGACGATTTGTTTTTTCTATCACTTACATTGTGGTTTTGCATAAATGTGACAACTGAATATACTGGTTGTGTTGTAAATCCCTAAAGTGGGCCTGAATCATGTTTGCTCTTATTATAAAGGTAGCTTTAGGCACTTTCGGATTTAGGGGGAAGGATTATAATGGATTAGATTTTGAAGCAGAATAAGGGTGTGTCTAGGTCTATTTCAGGAAGATTGGATAAGACCAATATTCTCTCTCTGATTCAGAGAAGATCCATAGAGACTGTGAGCATATATTTGGTAGCATGGATTTTTTTGGGATGAAAGAGATCATGTTAATTTGCTAGAGTTGGAAAGATAATGGGCAGTTTTCTTAATCTGACATATTTTCTTGTTAAGCATTTTAATGTAATTTAAATTTTGCAATTTACTTACAAATTATTACCTGGTGTTGGCATATCTCAGACAGATACATTTTTATTTTCTATCTTTTGTCATGGCTTAATTGACCCCGTTTTATGTGCTACTGCAGATTGAGATGCTTGAAAAGCCAGCAGTCATCTTACTGCTCTGTACCTGGAATGTGTATCTCCAGCTATTTGGTTTTTATGGTGATCTTTTTGCTGAAAAACATTTTTTAAAGATCTCTGTAAACACAGTACTTGTAATTTTTACAAGTTTGTTTGCTTATATAGAAAAAGGGACTGATGTGGATAAATTCATTACCAGGAAGTCTTCTGTTAACTCAATGAAAATATCAGCTATATTGATATTGACACAATAAAACACAGATGAGTTTTAAAGATGTTGAACATCCTTTCAGTTTTTTTCTGCAATTCAGGTCTTTCAAAAAATAAGCAAGACAGTAATTTTCCACTGTGTAATGCTGTGGAAAATCATTAACTTTTGTTAATTGATTTTTGGCATGTGTTTGCTTGCTCATACACCATGGTCAGCTGAAATATATGGTGCACATATGTACCACACGTATCTCAAACTCAATGGCTTGTGGCTGCTGTGAGAGAGCTTGTTATTTTAACCTGGACTGGCCATGGCCCAACATCTCGCTCTCGTAGGTCCCCTGCTAGCTATCCATATGAGTTCCATTCCCAAGACAAGGCATGTCTTGTTAAGCTGGTCAGTGGTATGTTTTACTTTCAAGAATATGTCAGGCAGATGGAAATGGGGCCAGAGAGTGGGTACAAAGATTGAGTCAGCTATCAGCAAAAATGATGTTTATACATTCATATATTCATACATTCACTTTTGGGATTAAAAAAAAGGTTTTAGGAATTTAAGTAAGGGTTTATTTTGCCTTTTATTTGAAGTGCCATAGTGTGTTTTCTTAAGTTATTCTGTAATTTGTTTAGAGATATGTACTTAACAAAATTGTGTTCATTTACTTTCATCATTTATGAAGCTATTTAATAAAGCTACTTTAAGCTTACTTTAAACACACATTGTTTAAGTCAAACAGAAAGGACTGGATAGCAGTGAAATGGCTAGGAAAAAACACTTTTGTCGATGAACAACGTTTGGGTTTGTTATAATTTTAGAAGCTTAAAATGTAAATAAAAGATAATTGCTTTCTAAAGTCCAGAGTAATTTCTGTCATTCAGTGTAATTATTAAACTAATGTTTGTTTGAATTATTTAACACATTAATATGTTATTTACTGTAACAATAAAAAGTCATATATTTTACAATATTACAAGTTTTTTTGATTTTGCCTGTTTAAACAAATTTTTGGTCCCTTTATTAGGGATTACAGAACTAGGAGGAACATGGTCAGAAAGGTTACAGGTTTCACTCCTAGAGCCGACAGGTTAGGACTGAAGTGCCCTTGAGCAAGTGAATCCTAACTGCTCACCATGTGTCATGCTAGGGCTGCCTTGGTGTCGGGGTTATTCTCACTAATGCTCCCTAGTGTGTGTTCACTAGAGTGTGTAAATGTGTATTTTACTGCACGAGTTAAATGTGAAGGAAAATCTCCTTTGTGTGTTAAAAACAAAAATAAAAAATGCTAAATGCTAACAGTTTATTAGATTTTATTAGAATTAGATTTTACTAATTGAACTAAATTAACTGTTTTTGTTTCTCAAACAATTTCAATGTTCCGCTTGTATATGGGTTATATTGTATGAATGAACAGGCATAACGTTATTCAGCAGTAGAGAATATTTCAGACGTCTGAACTGTGGTTAACTTGGTTTTTCAAGCACATTGAGTTATTTTTTTAAATAGATTTAAACAGGACATGCAAACGGATTTATAATAACAACAAATTACATCACATCCAACATAATTCACTAGTTTCAGAAATGTTTGAATCTAGTGACTCCATTTTAGTGCCAGTTCCAAGCCTGGATTAATAGGGAGAGTTGTGGCAAGACGGGCATTGCTGGGAACACAGATATGTTAATTTATTTTTATTAGTGTATAGATATTTTATTACTGTAATTTATTTTTTTTGATATTTTTATATGATTGAGCACAGTTGTTGCACTTAATCTCGATCGTGTAACATTTATATATTTTCACATTAAAAACTTTTGTAGCATTTTAGAAAAAATCATTTACAAATATTGTTCCCTTTGTACTTGTACTAATTATATTCAAATCAAATCATGTTCCCTTTGTACAAGTAATCAGTTAATTAAGTTTTTAAGCTACGATGTCATTAGTGGACATACTAAAGTTTTTCTCCGCATGCTCTCATTCTTTGCCAATTGTTCATGGTAAATCACATCTAATTCCTATTGTAGCTGAGTCCACACCCAAACAAGATCAGAGTTGATCTATAAAAAATTTTGTGAAGAATTTTCAGATCTACAACCACGTGTGTCAAACATGTGGCCAGTACCATAAGCAGATGAACTTGTGTTTTTGGATATATTTGCTGGTCTGTCAAGTATCTATAATTGTCCAGTACTATCAAAGCCGGTGATTCTTAGTGTTTTACTGTTTAAAGTTGACCTTAAAATACCCATAGTCTTCCCAACAAATAGCAAGAAACTTTTTTCCACTCAGTGACATGTACCCAAAGCGCCCCCTACAGCATGGGAGACGCTGCATTTGTATAAAACTGTGAGGAACTGTGTTCCGCCTACCTGAGCTGCACCCCTGCACACCCTAATGAGATGCACCTGATATGTATTCAGACTTAATATCTCTTATTTAAGCCCGTGTTTCCCACAGATTGAAGTCAGATTATTGTTTGAGTTTTGTGACTGTTGCACCGTCGGTCTTTTCGTTTCGTTTTGCGTTATTTAGTTCTGGTCAGTTATGTTCCTTTTTTGTTCATGTTATTAAATCTCGTTTATGAAGTCCGCTTGCATTTGTCTTCTAGTGTGTATGTGTGGCATTTCAAGAGTCCCTTAAAAACCATCACCAGTTACAAAAAAACACCAAAAATCAATAATTAACAAACATTATTTACAAAACAGGTTTTGTATTTGTGAATTAGTTGTTGAGATTTGTGAGCAGGATCATATTTACAGAACATGTTTTACATGGTCAGCTCTTAAATGTTTTCTACACCTCGTAGATTTGGCATATATCCTATACTGGATACCCTTTTTGATGCAAACTTATTTATCCCGGCTTGAGACAGGCACAACAGTGCACTAAACCTACAAGACAATTCAGTATCTTCGATTTACCTGGCTGCATGTTTTTGGACTGTGGGAGGGAACTGGAGTAAACCAACACAAACACGGTGAGAAACTCTACACTGAAACGACCTGAACTGCACCACCTGGGGTTTGAACCCTTGATCTTCTTGCCATGCTGTGCACTTTTAGAACTAAACAAACTCCATAAAGTATAGCATTTGATTCTTATTTTTTTGTTATAGTTTGGATAACACATTACGTTCACAGGGGGGTGTTGTCATATTACATTACAATAGGGTGTAGTTTGTAGGGTGCATATAGTTTTCTCCACCTTTAGTTTCAAATCCTGCGTGAGTTGAATGAATAAAGTTAAGCAAGCAGATGTCGATACTGTGTCATGCACCATGAAAGTGAAATGAAGTGAAATTCAGAGTATTGGAAAATAAAGGGTCGAATTAATTTAATAAATACTCAACGGAGAGGTTTAAACAATCAAGTAGACCATATGCAACCCAGAGGCCATGGTTTGCCCACTCCTGATTTAGATCTAGCCAGGGTCAGTGTAGAGTGTAATTTACACTTATGTGATAGTAGCGTCAATGCACAAAAGTACATTTATCGCAGAGGTGTGGCAAACTACATCCTGGAAGAACGTATAATCTGACCCGCTGAGCACCCACAAAGGTCATTTCACTTTTGTCCTGCAAGTACCTGCATTTCAGTTGAATCCACTAGATGGCACACAACAAACATCTCAGAGGTCACACTTAAACCACACTATCAGCACTGCTTCTGTGACTTCAGATTCGACCAAAGCTGGACTTAGACTGAAAAACTTCACTCTTTACCCTTTATCCACTACACACACCCATACATAGCTTCAAATAACAATCAAATGTAGAAGCAGAAAACGTATACATAGTCCAAAAACATGCAAATGAGTTTAACCGAAGACATTACATTGTTCATAATAACTGCTATAACCTCAGGTATGTGTTATGAACCTTGCGTAATGAGTGATCCTGTTAATAATGAAACCAAAAGTGTACAAACAATTAAATAATAAATATATGAGTTGATATGTGCTAGTATCAGTAGAAGCATCTATATAAAAGCCTAGTTAATCTAGATAGAACATGAGAACTGCCATCCCTCATCTGATTTTACCACCACTTAATCTAATTTATGATCCGGTTTGGACACACACAAAATATATTCTGGCCATTCTTAACCTGGACCTGAACTTATTAGAGCACCAGCTGTATAGATGGCATAGATTTAGAGTGACCACTGAATTCTTTCGCACTTTTTAAAACAAGCTCTTTCTGCTTGGATGCTTGATATAGTTTGGATGGCTGATAACAATTGACCCAGGTGTTTTTGTATTTTCTTCCAATTTTGTCATATTCAGTTGTTCGATTGATATTTTCAACTCTCGGGCAGATTCATTCTAGACCATAGTGTTTAACATCTACTCCTTCCACATTTACATTTTAAAAGTAATTTTTAGTTACTGATTAAGTATTAAAAGCTTCTTCTGAGATGAGTACAGTAGTTGACAACTTTTAAAAAAAATTCACATTAAGTGCGTGTATATGCAAATCCGTATCTTGCATGGAGAGTCAAGCAACAATGCCCATCGTCCACCATCCCTTGTGCAAGAGCTGTGCTGTAGCCAGCAGAGATTGTAATATGCCAATTCTTGATTTTCCCTTTTTGATGTGTGCTTAATTGTATTTATATTAGTCAGCCAACTATTCTACTCTGCTTTGCCAAATTATTTTGCCAAAATTAGATTTTTAAAAGTGACTTTAGATTACTTTATATCGGTACACATACTTGGTGACAGTCCACTAATATTTATCGAGACTTCGTCTATGAGTTATTTGCAGATTCCAGTAAAGGCACGTAGTCTTTCCAGCTGTGTGCTTTGTGTTCTGTGTAAAGGTTGGAGGTTGACCCTCTTCCCCACTGTCTGCCCCACCCCCATTCCTCCAGTTCTTGCCTCTCTTGTAACTAAACATCAGACATTTCAAACAAACGTGGGAGCTTGTGCAGCAGACTGCCTTGTCAAATAAACACAGCACAGCTGGTCTGGCTGCTCTCTGTCATGAAGTTGGCTGCCATGGACAGGCGCTGATGCAGAAACCTAGCTAGTTTATTTAGCTAGTTGATTACAACCTAGCTTTTGTGTGCACCCAGCCAAAACATTTGATGACACTCAAAGGTTCTTCATGGATAGTTTATTCATTGATAAAGATGATTTAATAAAACTTTTATATTAGTTTGGGTTTCATTTTAGACATGCTGTAGGTTCTTTTTCAGCACAGCACAGTCTGATATGTTAACATAGTCCAATAAGCACATTAGTATACAACTGGCACATTTATTTATTCACTCATTCATTCTTAGACTTAATTGTGAACCACATATAAATGTAACGATACGCCACATGACATTTAACAAAAGGTGCACATGTGCCACGAATCATTTAAGACAAGCCAACATTCAGCCTAAAGTTTTTTTATGTCAGGATACTTCATTTATATTAAATCTTTTTATTATTATGTATTATTTATTTGTGAGATTAATTTAAAACTTCTTCACAACAATGAAGTCTGCCCACAAGTTAAAAACAGACCAATTAAAGTTTGGCGAATCAAAGTCCAGACTCACATTGGTCGATTCTCCTCAACTGTAGCCAAAATAAGATGATTACTATACAAAGAAGCGTGGGGACTAAAAATGTGTAATTGTAAAATGTGATTGTTATTGCATTAGCTGTGCGTTACTTTCACACAGGTGATGTATAGTAGGTTTTTAATCCTAAATCAGGAAAAGTTTGAACAAAAGTTTGGTTTTCTTACATGTACTTTGTTTTGTTATAGACATTCTATTTTTCATTGCTTAATGTGATTTTATTTATAAATAAACATCCATTTCTCTATTTTAGTCTGCATCAAATTTCAACAAAGTTTGCCACACTTTAAAGACATTTTGGCACCATAGAAATGAAGTGATTTAGTGTTTCAGGTTTTATTGAGCCTCATTCTTTCTTCAAGCCTGCAGTCCAGTACACTCTTATTTCCTGGGCCATGCCTTGTTGTCTTGTTTTGATGAGAAATGCATGGATGCCTCTTGAAGGCAGCTTGTGTTGCTCTAATATCTCAAAGTGTTTTTCTACATTAATGCTGCCATCACAGGATTGCAAATCACCTTTGCCACATAGTCTCATACTATGACGGACTTTGGCTATGGACTTATTGCTAATTACTGGTTCACATAGTAATGTTTTAAGTAGCATATGTGTATATAAGTCTATATTGTAGTATTTGATAAAGGTTTGATAGAGGCATAGTGGTTCTTGATGCTCTGCCATGTACAGGATCAGTGATGACATGCGTTCGAGTTAAGTAAAATCTTAAATAATTTAATGAATCTATGGAGTGCAGAGTAATACATGTACAAATCTCTCGTAATATTTCTTTGCGGTACATTGTTTTTAACCATTGAAGGATTGAACCCTACATTTTAGGTTATTGAGTGTAATATTATAGATACACTTTTATGACATCCACAGCATGTTTGCATCTTTATACTACATTCACATGTCTATTTATGCCACTGCTGTATTGTTTATATATATTCTAATTCTACTCTTTGCTCAGAATTATAAACAGAATTATAGTCACTTGTGGACATGTTTAGAATCACTGTTTAGAATCATACCATTTATTATTTATCACATCATTGTTATAATTACTTGCCCTAGTCAGACAAATCCCATTTTTGGAATGTGCTGTAAGTTTAAAATGCAGTAATTGAGGTACAGTATATTACTGTAGTACAGTATTAACAAATAAAGTAACATTTAGCAGACAAAACATATTGGGTTTAGTTTGCAGTTAACCAAAAGTCAAAGTACACTGCTTTTTTAAAATTATTTACATTTTACCAATGTTTTTCTGTATTTCCACCCAAGTTGTGGACCGAATTTATCCTTGTCTGTCCAAACATCTGTCTCTCGCTATCTTCAAAAAGGATTAAACACTCACTTTTTACTAAACACTTAAGTTGACATGTACTTACCAATGATCTTATTTATTTCTTTTCCACAACTAACTTTCTAAAGTCTACAACTGTTCAAAGGAAACACTGGTTCTGCTGACCTACCAAAAGCAAAAATTTTAAATCAGAAGCATATGTTAAACATAGAAGGCACTGGCATATTTTACAGTCAGCTGAGACCACCGTGACTGAGAACAGCTGTAGTCAAGGTTATAAGAAAAGCTGTAAAAATGGCAGACAAAAAAAATCAGTGTATGAGTAATTGACTATTTAACAAAAACTCTTTAAAGGGGAAATAAAGATGTCACTAAAATATGTTTTTAATGATAAAAGGAAGTGTGTGTTTATCAAAACAGAAAAAAAGAAAAAAAGACACACAGACCATAATCACAGTATCCTCTGGGGCAGTGCTTTTATTTTCTGTTACCCCCCCAGAAAGAAGGAAAACTTTTGTGCTCCCTGCACTTTGCATTGCAACTACAACTATTGTAGAATGTGTCTATAAATCTTAAATAAGACTTATGATAATAGTTTTAGGTGTACTTATATGTATAACATTGTATCCTTATTAATATTAAAGAAAACAAAAAAGAAAGTATTATAACTTACAACAAAGAATAACTTTATTAACATTTTTTGTCTGTAAGAGAAAATATTTCTGCTTGCAATTTGCTAAAAAAAACAATACAGTGGAACCTCGGTTAACGAACACCCCTGATAGCGTCCAATTCGGATAACGACCAACCATTTCACTAAAAATTTGCTCCGGATAACAATCAAAATTTCGG
>JAOUQU010405134.1:0-11943 GCA_028566735.1 Ammoglanis amapaensis
AACATGCACTAGGTTGATCGGAAATGTGAAATTGTCCAGTAGTCACACAAGTTCCCACCACTTACTGGTGGTTGTCGCCAGGAAGGGCATCCGGACGAAAAACTCTGCTCCAAACATTAACGTCCGACCCCAGGAACTGGGAAAACGCACCATAAACCGATAGATGAGCACTTGAACCATGAGCACTTGAGACTGAGAATGTGTTACATTTAGTCTATTAGTCCTACTATTACTTATAATTCATATGTAAAATGTGTGCATTATGGTTTTAATTTTCTAAATCTTCTCCTGGATTATTATTTTTTTTCTTGTGTGCGACTGCAACACTGCCAGCTTCTCCACGTTCAAATCAAAGCAGCTTCATTTGTCAAATCTTTACACGTTTGGACACTAAACAGCGATTTTATCGTAATAATGTTTTACTATTTCTCATGACGAACTGTTACTAAATAATAACGGATTTAATTTTGTGTTTATTCTTTCAGACGGTTATCCAGGATTTCCAAGCGTCCGTGCTGCAGGTTTCAGATTCGCCGTATGATGAACAGTACGTCTGTAATTCTTCATCTCATGACTCGTCATCTCTTTTTTTATATATGTACATCGGAACCCTCGACACGAGAGCGGAATCCGTTACGACCTTCTGTGACCTTCTGCAGACTTTTTTGTTATTAATACGAGTTTATTAACCTCTAAATACTAGTGTAGTGTAGTGAAGACGTGGCTGTTAAGCTACCGGGGCCCCAGAGATCAGAATGTCGTCGCTTCAAATTCCTTTTTGAATTTCCACTTCCTTTTATTTTTCCACTGTTGGGCCCCTGAGCGCGACCCTTAACCATCAATTGCTTAAAATGTAAAGTCACTTTGGATCACGGCGTCTGTTAAATCCTGAAAATGTCACATCGTATTGTTATACTTTACACAAAACACACACACACACACACACACACGTTACACTACAGCACATGTATTATATTGAATGTTACTAAATATGTTTATTTTTTAAAACGACTGTCCATCATTTTGCTACCAGACCTGTCTCACTACCTGGATTTATACTCGACGCACTAATGTGTCTGATAATCTTTCTTATATCATCGTCCAACCCGGATTAGCAAGTAAACGGTTCCTGAATATCTAAATAATAACAATTAATTTTTTAACCCGAAATATTTTTGTAGCTCAAGTCTATAGTTGTCCAAATGTGAACAACGGTTTGTTAAATCAACGCTGTAATTTAGTTTGTGATTAGGAGTGCGTGTGTGTGTGTGTTACCCCCGCAGGGTGGCAGCTCAGATGCCCACCGTCCACTACGAGCTGCCCAACGGCTACAACTGTGATTTTGGAGCGGAGCGACTGAAGATTCCTGAGGGACTTTTCGATCCATCGAATGCGAAGGTGATCTCACACAGAACCGTCGTCTGGTGTTACTACCGGCGCTGAATCCTATTTAAGGTCGCGGTGGGACACGCACTGTCCTACACTAAACACCTGAACGGTTACAGGGTACAAAAACACACACACAGACGTGCACAAAATAATTTGAGTATCTTTATTGTATTATGGAACTAAGAATGAGAGAGAATAAGTTGGAAATAGGTTGTTTACAGTTTTTGTTGTGTTGTGTTAATTTTCTTGTATTGTGGTTTGTAATAAGTCTCTCTTTGTCTTTACCTCGAGACATTTTGTGTTGTGTTGAGTAAACTTTTTTATACATTTCATTTAAGAAAACAAAACAGACTTGCACTGAACGGAAGAAAATTCTTAAGAACAATTCTAAAAGAAAAAGAAAACTAGACAAAAATCTCTAGTGAGGGGAGAATTTATTTATTTTATTTTTGTATTGTGGTTTCCCTCTTTTCTACCTAAAAAAAGATTTATTCCCACTAATTCACTATTATTAAAGCAAACTTGTTGATCGTGATGATAAAAGTATTTTGTCGTCATGTACAATGTTTGGTAAAATTCTTCGCTTGGTCTTTTGTATCCTTTGAATCTATAAAGGTTAAATATATTTTTATATATCGTATTGGTATCGATATCGGTGATACTGGCCCTGCATTTATTAGGTATCGAGTCGAAGCCTAAATTCCCGGGACGGCTCATCTGTACTCGGGACTGTGAGGTGATGGTGAAGAACGAAATTTGCTTGTCTGTTGAGTCTGAATAACTTTCACTCAGGAAATACTGTATTGTGTGTGTGTGTGTGTGTGTGTGTGTGTATATTAGGGCCTGTCAGGAAACACCATGCTTGGAGTGGGTCATGTGGTGACCACCAGTGTCGGCATGTGTGATGTTGATATCCGGCCGGTAAGACTTCTGTAGCTCACTTTGTGTATCGTGTATAAATTGTGTTTTTATATATATATATCTCGTTTTTAGGGGCTTTATGGGAGTGTCATAGTTACCGGAGGAAACACACTCATCCAAGGATTCACAGACAGACTAAACCGAGAACTGTCACAGAAAACTCCTCCGGTGAGTGACGCACCATCATGAGTCCGAACCGCCTGCCGTGATTCTTACGTCTCCTGAGTTCTGTGTCGAGGTCATATGTGCAATGCAATGTAACTCACCCCCCACAACACCAGAGGGCGTCAATTTTCGGTGGGTTCTGTCACGTTGGTGTTTTTACTGACGAGTGAGAAAGTTCGTCGGTGTAGATTTTAGCTGCTCGATGTTGAACAACCAATGTTTTTTTTTAAATGTCGGACTGTTAACATCGAGGCACCGACATGTACAGGGAGCGACTACTTTAACTACAAACGCGCGTGGAGACGATAGACACGATGTCACCCAAAAAAAAAAAGGATTTTACAAATTAGAAAGAAAAACACCTTAAAAATCTCACCGTGGCACATTAAACACATAAAATGTTTTAAACTCTGAAGAGCGGTGGTAATGGGGCTTAAACCGGCACCCTTCTGATCTCCAGCACGGTACTATAACCTTTAAATCATCACTGCCCTAATGGTCTTAATGTTTCGGTTCAGTATAAAGCTGCACTCTTATATTGATGAAAGCTTCTCTTACAGAGCATGCGGTTAAAATTAATAGCCAACAACACAACGCTGGAGCGCAGATTCAGCGCCTGGATCGGAGGTTCCATCCTGGCATCGCTGGTGAGTCCTGCACTTTACACCTCGACTACCAAAACAACCTCTTTCTGTTCTGTCAGAAATGTACACAACCGTGTTTAGGAAGTGGAGGAAGTGATGTCACTGCCGTGATTTATTCGAGTCCAAACAGGTGATCTGTCGGATCAGGTGCATTCTGGGAGTCGTGGTCCTGCGGTAGAGTGAGTTCAGTAGTGAGACGGCGAGGGACCGAGTCAGGAGACGACATATGAAGTAGCAGGAAATGACACATTAAATATTCTCTGCGTAACGTTCTGTCGATCCATCATGCGGTGCGTCGTCGTCGCTTAGCAACGCCGTTACATCGCTCTGTTGTGTTATTACTGCTAAATTGAAATGATATTGTTATATTTAGAAAATAATAGTCTTCATGCCGGTCGTATCGTTTTATTTTGTTGTATTTATCTGCCGTGTAAATATTATCTGACATTAAATCAGTCCGTGACGGGCGATACGGGACTCATGTCTAAATAAACACAATAAACAAGTAAACCAAGGACTAACAACACAGATTGTTGTATATATGATACACTGATCACCCGCTGCTCAAGATGTTTACATCACTGAATGTTGTGTGTACACTATTACACACATCTGGACTTCCTTTGTGTATAATCTAATAGTTTGTATATTTAAAGTTAATTGTTCTTGTGTTTTGTTGATTTGCAGCTTATTAGTTTGTTTACTCGGATTGTACTAGACGCACGCACGCACACACGCATCTACACAAACTGTCTAGGAGTCTGCAGTTCACCCGACTGCTGTTTTTGACTGTGGGAGGGAAATTCACACAGATATTATGCAAACATTATGCAGTAAGGAATCCGGACTGGGCTAGCCTGGGGACGGAACTGTTTTTTATTTTTATTGATTAATTAATTTTTCATTTCAGGGGACGTTTCAGCAAATGTGGATCTCCAAACAGGAGTACGAGGAAGGAGGGAAGCAGTGTGTGGAGAGGAAGTGCCCTTAATCACGGGGGTAGAAAAAAGCTTTTCCTCGTGAACATGAGACACCCGTAACTTCACTGTTTAAAACATCAGCTCCTCGTTTCTTATCAAGCTTGTTTATTTTATAACTGAACCGCCGTGATGAATCTTTTGTAGTGTGTTCGTGTCACGCTGGACAGACGCCTGTAATCTGTGTTTCAACTCGTTACTGGACGATCGTTCGCTATAAAGAACGTCATCCATCAAGAGCAACACGATGCTCAGAGGAAAAGATTCAGAAGCGTCCGCGGCACATGTTGAACGTTTTGATCGGATAACGGAAAATAAAGTTTTGCTTTTTTTATTATTTTGTTTTGTGATTCTGCTGCTTTACATTCAAGGACGAGCCACAAAGCTTTAAAAATAAATAAAACGTCTACTTGTCAATTCCGTCAAAGCTCACGCGACTCTCGTGTTCCTGTAGATCTCTTACATTACGTTTCCATTTATCCAAAGCGACCTCAATTAGTTCATATCCTAGTTTTAAGTTAAGGGCCTCGCTCAAGGGCCCCAAGAGTAGCAACCTAGCATTGGTGAGGTTTGAACTCGATCATTTTAACATGCGTTTAATCGCATTTTTAATCGTGCGTTTCCTGTCATTTATTGGAAATCGGGCTGCACGGTGACAAGCTCTAGAGCTTTCGCTGTGGCATTTGCATGTTCTCCGCTTGTCTGTGTGGGTTTACACCAGGTGCTCGGTGCTCCGTGCTCCCATTTACTCCCACGGTCCTAAAACTTACAAAATGACCCGTGATTGTGTTTGTGAGATGATGAACGTGTTTGAAACATGATTATGAATGTTTTGTTACACTTTCGGTAAAATTCATGACCGGAGACGATCGTTCATCATCACACGAGTCACAACAAACACACTCGTGGATCAGTTTGTCAATATTATCGACTTGATAAGTGTATTTAATAGCCTACAACTTTATCCAGTCACATTATTACTTAACTTAATGTCTAACTTGGTAACAATATAAGTGCAAATGGTGGTGGTGTTAAAGAAATTAAATTAGAATTGTATTTAAAAAAATTTTCTTGTGGCTGCTCTTATAAAGTGTCGCCGCAGCACACGCAGGATCTTTGTTAGTGATTTAAAACAACTTTTACACCGGACGCCCTTCCGGATCCTACTGATACGGGCATGGGACCGGCGCCCCAGTGCACTGGTTTATGCATCCGGTAAATCCAGAAACCAGAGCACCCAGAAGAAATCCGTTCTAACAAACTTAACATAGGATAAATATTAAAAACGTGCATGTGACCAGTAGTGGAACACAGAAATACAACCAGCAAGACGTGTTCAGATTATTTTACTCGTTTCAGTCAGAAGCAGTTTGGAAAAGGAACATTTTAAATACATTTTTAAAAGTCCTGCAACTTCCATCCAGGTTGCCAATTCAACACCACATGGTTCCTGCTCTCCACCTTCAGGTCTGAAGCTGAGGAACCTCCGTGTATTGAACGTCAGCCGTCCGTTAGACCTTCACCGGCTCTTTTTTACACTCGCGCGGTCTTTTGGCCGAAGATCTCAATCAGCTTCTTTTCATTTTGCTTCTTTCGCTTCTCGTTTCTCGTCTTGTTCCGCAGGTGCTTCTCGAGACTCAACCTGAAATTCAGTCAAAGCGTCGTACAATTCGTAAAGAGACATCCTAAATCACATCAAGAAAGTGAACCACACATATTTAGTGTTATTAAAGGAGTGGAGCGACATCTGCTGGCTTTAAGAATGCATTGCAGCTTCATTTTATACACCTGTAACCATGGAAAGTGACCTGATTCCCATCACTTATATGGGTAAGTGAAAACTTTACCAGACGACATGAACAGCATGGCACAAATGATCCAGGTTACTAATAATGGAGTGAAAATAAAACAGACGATGAGTTATGAGCCATGATTTATAAACACTCAAAACTTACCTTGTGTACGGCTCGACAAACGGCGGAGTGTAGAAACGTTTCCTCTTGTAGATATTGTTCATGTACCAGGGGATTGGATGCTCTCGAAAACGGTACCTAAGGACACAAAAGACAAAACAAACCTGAAAACATATCAGATTACCGATGGGGTGCAACCCTGTGTGCTTATACGAGCTGGGGACCAGCATTAGAGTGCACTGTTTTATGCATCCAGTAAACCCGACTATGTTTCAGACTGTCGGACGGAAACCAGAGCACCCCGGAGGACTCACGACCCCCCGTCTGGGAAATAGATCCAGCATCTTAGGCAGTGCGACCCACCTAAATTCCTGTGCCATCCTAGGAGTAATAAAAAAGAAGTCAATACAACTCACCAGAATGTTTTTCCAAACACATTTCTCCTCCACTCTCCAGGTCGGCCCTTTTCTCGTCCCGTCTGTAGTAAGCGCAAAGCATCTTCTCTCTCTCTCACGACGATGTCCAGTCTCTGCATCGATCGGTCCACCTGTAATACACATTACAGATGCAGATACAGTTAGTGGCCTGCTGGTTAAAGAACTCAAACTGTCATCGGTTCAAATCGGAGAGTCGACAGGTCAGCGTCGTGTGCTCGCTGCTGCCCGCTAGTGTGCGTTTCACTGGTTCACTAGGGTGCTTCAAATCATGGTCACCTTTTTTACACGCTCCGGACTGGGCATGGCCACACACTGCCGTTTCGATTCTTGTTCAACAGTACGAAGCATATTCTTTTCCTTCAGTAGAACATACCTGAAAAATAAACGGCCAGAAAATACAGCAAATATAATCAACAATCGGAATAGAATCATAACAAAAGCTAATTTTATGATTAGGAAATAATATAATACAGATCTGTGACTATATAATATAATTGTATAGTGTAGATCAGGGGTGCACAAACTTTTTTTTTTCTCTTTTGACTAATGACTACGTCAAAATGAGCTATTGCTGTTGAGTATCGCAGCACTTAAAATGAAGTTAACACACACCTCTAAAATATTCGAACTACACATCAGAATTAAACACAGACCACACGGAGGAGCAGAGCAGCGGTCAAAACAATCGAGAGTGCACGATTGTAAGTGAAGCAGTCGATCTCACAAAGGCATATGATGGTGCATTGATGCTTGATGTTCATGAGGTTTCATTTATGATCCAACATTTGTTGTTAAACATCGATCAGATAAAACCGACATCAGACATTCTCGCGCGGCGCTGAAACCAGAAGGCGAATTACATTGCGGTGCTTATTGCGGCCTGGTAGATCAATCAAGTGACGAATCTGATAGCGAAGACGAACGATAAGCTGATGCGATCTACCCACAATGCCTTTCCCATTGACTGATAGATCACCATGGATGTTTTGTGCACCCCGGATGTAGCGCGTGTGCAAAAACGTCTGAAGTAAAAAAAAAAAGTGCAAACCAAAGTTTGTGTAGGTCTTCGTTACTCTTGGCTCGGAGCTGTTTCGCCGTCCATGGAGCGCCTAAGACGAGTCAAAAGTGAAGTGTTAGTAACAAAACGCTCATAATCAGTCGTCATAAAGAGACTAAACATGTTCGACAGTGACTTTCTTTTAGAATGGATGCTGCCATACTTGATTAATCTGGGAGAAACCACATTACACTGATTCACAACCACTTGCACCAGCGCCCACTTTTAATCCCCTGTGAGTGAACAGCAGTGTTGCCTCAGAGCTGTAACGTCTTGGGGTCTTGAGTGACGTCTGTGTGGGTTTCCTCCCACAGTCCGAAGCCGTCAGGTTGTGCAGTTATGTCGGAAATACGCCTCACTAATATTCTGAACCTGGTTACCCCTCACCGGTCGTGTTCCTCCAATACTACACACCAAGCAATCCAGGCTATTCTCATTCCTAATCCACACAGAGAGGAACAAAGCTGCCACGTGCTACCACGACCGGGGGATCAAGGACCTCCGGAGGACTGGGTTATTCAAAATAATAATCATAATTTACTCTCCTACTCATTCTGATTACTTAGATGTGTTCTCGTTTATAATGCACCAAATCAGACGATGGAAATTTATCACTTCACCACTAACTGGACACTTTATTACAAAAGTCACTTTATAAATACTTGGACATTCATGGACACTAAGTCACTTTAACAACCAGTTTATATATATATATATATGGATATATACAGGTTTACCTTTTCCTATTTCTTACTTTTTATACTGTTTACATTATTGTTTACATTTATTTATAATCTATTTTTAGCTCGTTAAACGTAATTTCGAGTGTTGTGATAATGCCGTTATAAAGCATCTTAATGCCAACTGTTCTGTGTATAACTGTGTATGTGACGAATAAACTTTGATTTGATCACTTGTACCCTTGGTACTGGGCTAGAGATCAGAAGGTTATCGGTTTAATGGGCCCCTGCACAAGGCCCTTAACACTCAATCACACACAATGTGTGTTCCTGTTAACCTTTAACATCATACCTCGTTCATCACCCATGTCACATCAAACACAGTTCTGGTTTATGGATCATTTTCTTTTCATCATTGAGTCTTACCTGAACCACGTTTTTTTGGACCGTGGGAGGAAACCGGCACGTCCGGAGTAAACCCATGCAGACACAGGGAGAACATGCAAACTCTGATTGTCAATCCTCCTCACACATGTTCTCATCCAAGTTGAAGGTAACGCACTAGTAATCCAAATGACGCCAATTCAAGTCTTACCACTAGTAGGATGTCACTGTTGGGCCCTTGAGCAAGGCCCTTGAGCCGAATACATAATTCATACTGTCATGGATTTGGATCAATGCCTCTGCTAAATGCGGACCATGCAGATCCAATCGTATCGTGCAAACCCATTTAAATGACGCCTAACTGACCTGCTCGGAGGTTTTAGGTTCGAGTCCCTCACCTGATTTAACGGTTGATTCGCCCCAGTTTTCAGGAAGGTCAAAAAATTCCTCCAAGCCCGGTCTAGTGCAGGATGTGTGCAGGAAACGAGTCTGTATGGAACAGTGGATGCCAGGAACTCCATCTTTATGCCTGCAAAAATAAAAAGATTTAATATTTAATCATATTAGGAGCTAAACTTATAGAAGCTTTAATGCATTAAACATGTATTATTATTAAAACCGTGTACAAGACACGTTTATGTTACTTTTGTAAGCAGAGCTGATAGTTGTTCGGTATTTGTGATGAGCAGAGACTTTTATTTGCAGGAGATATTTTAATAAGGCGTTGAAATTGTCGACAGACAGCAGAGAGGCGACACGCACCGGCCGCCGCCGCCGCCATCTTCAACAGCAACAACCAACGACCTTCGGGTATCTGGGTTGCCAGATACCTGCTAAGAAATCCTCATCATGTTTTAGAGAAGAGCTAAAGTAATGGACCTGGCAACCCTAAGGTTGCCGGAGTAGTACTATAAGTAGTCTGTTGACTTTTGTTTCAGAGTCGTGGATTCTTATTTTAACGTTCCTCGGCGTATTAATGCCGCTTTTCGTATAATCGCGGAACAAGTGCTATCATTTTGGCTCTGTCACAAACCACAACCAAGTGTACTAATTAGGGCACATTAATAGTGCACTAGGACAGTCTAATACGCTGGATCCGGGTACTACGCGTGGTGCCGTTTGGAACGCCACCTGCTTGTACGCGATTTCTGAACTCCAAGCGAGTGTATTGATTTAAATAAAAATATACAATAATAAATAAAATGATGGCGGATTTGTCGTCTAATTAACACTATAGCAGGAAGGTCCCGGGTTCGATGGAAAGATGCACCGTTGGATCCTTTCAGGTACGTCAACGGCGCCGCCATTTTAGGGCGGTCATCCGGTACGTAAACACACATTCGGGCTTTATTGAGTTTTGTTTCGTTAAAATGCCACAAAATTGTTCCGCTTTTGGATGCACATTTCGGAGGGGTTTGGAGACGAAGCAGAAGGGAATCACGTTCCACAAGTAAGTTTATTTATTTGTGCTTAGACTGAACTGCACTGATTTTTGCTTCAACTTATCTGTAGTGCAGACAGTGACGTCAGCAAGCTACCACATTACACTTACAGATCAATATAATGCTATTAAATTATGCATGCAATTTAGAATTGGTTTAATATTTATTTATTTTATATAAAAATTGTGTGTGTGATTTTTTTATACATATAAAAGGTACTTTGTGCTGCTATTTACTCTTTAACTTGAACTTCACAGGTTCCCCATTGACCCTTGTCTTAAGGTTCAGTGGGAGAATGCTGTCAGGAAGAAGAACTTTGTAGCATCCACTTCAACAGTTTTGTGTAGCCAGCATTTTAAGGAGGTTGATTTTGACAGAACTGGGCAGATTGTGCGCATCCGAGAAGGAAGAGTGCCTTCTGTTTTTAATTTCCCAGCACATCTTCAGAAAGTATGCTTTAAATATGTTTTATTTATATGTTTAGTGGCGGTTAAACATTTACTTTGTGTATCAGTGTAAAAAAAAATTGTGTGTTTTGTTTGTTTCTTTGGTTGTTTTTTAGAAAGTTGTCAAACCGAGACAAACTGTGACATCTCAAAAGGCTGCAGCCCCGATTCAAATCCCAGATGTGACCGTACCTGAGCCAGAAAGTGTCCAACGTGAGGTGAGACTGGATTTGGTAAATAATAAAGTGATAATATTGCAATAGTGATTGAGGGGAAATCTCCCTGCACATTAAACTGAATGAGACATAACGTTATGACATCTATTCACAGATAGGACGGATGAACAAAGTATATAAATGGGCTTGGAATTAACAGGCCAAGGCCAGTTTCTTTACCACCATGTCCCAAATGATTTGCTGCACCGATATGAAGAAATGACATGACTGTGTGTGTTTTGTTCATGTGGTACAGGAGCACCTGTATGCAGCTCCCCATTCGCTTGATAAAATGAAGGACATGCTGTCCCAGGCCCGTGCAAGAATCAACATCCTTGAGCGGCAACTTCGCAATGCCAAAGACAGAGAGAGAAGATTCCTGAAAACATTGATGAGTGTGTTAGATGATCTGAAGGAGAAGAATCTTACCTCTGAGGAACTTAATCAAAGATTCGACAAATATTCGGGTAAAATTTAATAGAATTGATTTATTATTGTTGGAATGCTGTCAGCATGATCATATAAAAGCCAAAGTGTCACGAAACAGGCGAATAAATGGTGGTTCTACTATATTTAGATGTTTTGCATTGAGATATTGGGTGTCATTGTATTTTTTGTTCTTTTTACTTTTTTATTGAGTATTATTTATATTAACATTGAACACCTTGTTCATTATGCTTAGCACACCTGATTGTCTGCATGTTTTCATGAATATTTTATCGTTAATTTTAATTTAATAAATTATTTGATGTTACAAGTACAATTATAATAGTGTAAATCATAATGTATTGACTTTATTGTGTTACTTTGCAAGGAAACATGACGAGACATCATCACTGCTCAGAGTGTGGAAAGAGTTTTACTCAACACACTAACCTTCATGGGCACCGGCGCGTTCACACAGGAGAGAAGCCGTATCGCTGCTTAAAGTGTGAAAAAGGTTTTCCCCGTCAGAGTAAACTCAAGCAACACCGGCGCGTTCACACAATCGAGAAGCCGTTTAACTGCACAGCATGTGGACAGAGGTTTTCACAAAGCAGTGTGTTGAAAGTACACCAGCGCATTCACACTGGAGAGAAACCATTTCAGTGCTCAGAGTGTGCCAAGAGTTTTACTTTCGAAAGTAATCTGAAGCGACATCAGATGATCCACAAACAAAATTGACATTATGAACATTGATTATTAACTGTACATAACTGGGTGAAAATGATGTGATAACATCAGATCTGAATGTTTTTGTTAGCTGTGTTTATTGATGTAAATAAAATAATAA
>JAOUQU010405145.1:0-11942 GCA_028566735.1 Ammoglanis amapaensis
ACCATAAACCGACCACGACCAGGTGCTCCTCGC
Organism: Ammoglanis amapaensis; assembly: GCA_028566735.1. Lineage (NCBI taxonomy): Eukaryota > Metazoa > Chordata > Actinopteri > Siluriformes > Trichomycteridae > Ammoglanis > Ammoglanis amapaensis. The sequence continues at coordinate 34 of JAOUQU010405145.1, forward strand.
AAGATTTCTGACAGAGGAGTGAAAAGAATTATCAGAAGAGTTGTTCAAGAGCCAAGGACCACTTGTGGAGAGCTTCAGAAAGACCTGGAATCAGCAGGTACGATTGTTTCAAAGAAAACAATAAGTAATGCACTCAACCGCCATGGCCTATATGCACGCTCACCACGCAAGACTCCATTGCTGAAGAAAAGGCATGTTGAAGCTCGTTTAAAGTTTGCTGCACAACATTTAGACAAGCCTGTGAAGTACTGGGAGAATATAGTCTGGTCAGATGAAACCAAAATTGAACTGTTTGGATGCCATAATACACATCATGTTTGGAGGGCAAATGGCACTGCACATCACCCCAAGAACACCATACCAACAGTGAAGTTTGGAGGTGGGAACATCATGGCATGGGGCTGTTTTTCAGCATATGGTACTGGCAAACTCCAAATAATTGAAGGAAGGATGAATGGAAAAATGTACAGAGACATTCTTGATAAAAATCTGCTTCCATCTACCAGGATGATGAAGATGAAACGTGGCTGGACATTTCAGCAAGACAATGACCCCAAACACACAGCCAAGGAAACTCTCAATTGGTTTCAGAGAAAGAAAATAAAGCTGCTGGAATGGCCCAGCCAATCGCCTGACTTGAACCCAATAGAAAATCTATGGAAAGAACTAAAGATCAGAGTTCATAGAAGAGGCCCACGAAACCTTCAAGATTTGAAGACTGTTTGTGTGGAAGAATGGGCCAAAATCACTCCTGAGCAATGCATGCGACTAGTTTCTCCATACAGGAGGCGTCTTGAAGCTGTCATTGCCAACAAAGGCTTTTGTACAAAGTATTAGATACATTTCAGTAAGCGTGTTCAATACTTTTTCCCTGTGTCATTTCACATTATTACAAATAACTTCATTTCTGGACATTTATGGTTTGATTTCTTTGTATGTATGGATCACTTGTGTTGTTACCGACATCTGGTGAAAATTTCATTTCATTAGCACCTCTAGTAATATATTTACTGAGAAAAATGGTGACGTGTTCAATACTTATTTCACCCGCTGTACAATAAGTCAATAAATACACATCATATTACTAAATACTAAAAAACATTAACAAAGTTCTGATACATTTTTAGGAAATAAAACTCGAAGTAAACCTCAATATTAAAGTAGAATACTTTTAAGTTCAGTTATAATGCAAATTTGATTATGACCAAATAACTTAATGGCCATTGCAATCTCATGTAGAAATAATGGGCTGTTCATGAATTAGTTATATTTTCGTATTGTTTCACAAATAAAGAATGTATTAAATTAACATAAAGACAAACAACGCTGCAATGAAAAAAATTGTATTAAAAACATGCTTTCATAATGACAAAACCGGCAGTTATAAAAACTAGCATATTAATGATTCAATCATCATTTTATTTTACTTTTGGGGTAAATACTTCATATTTTTATGCTTGAAGTTATAGCTGCCAAATGATTTTACAATCACTACTAAAACTCATAGTAATAAAACTTAATAAAAATAATAATACCTGGCATAGTTGACCAAACAGAGCAAGCTGGTTTCTAACAATTGAACTACAGCAAGTGGACCAGACACCTCCAAAAGGGGAACCTTAACAAATAGTACAAATTCAAAACAAAAGCTATATGATGGTACTAAGCCTTTCTTACCATTAGAAGCAATAGTTCTAAATGTACCCTGGCAAAAACTGCAGTTCCCTCTGGCACTGCGTGGACACACACATTGGAGCAATCCAAGTCTTTTAGGTAGGAAAAGAATTCAGGGTCTGTATCTGCTGGTAATACAGTGCTTAAGTAAGCCACATCTGTAACACGCGGAAAAAATTTTTTTTAGGCATAGTCCATTCTGGGTAAGTACATACATAATAGACATGGGCACATGTCTATTAGATACAGACACATGTCAATAGATACAGACACAAGAAAAATTGTAGTAAAGAAACCCGCCATAAGTCCATTCAGGGCCTCTTGAACATAATTCAGTGGGGTATTCTGTCTTTCTTGCTTTATTCAATATCAGTGGCTACTCTAAATTTAAGAAGCCATATGTAGACTGAAAAACTTGTAGTGGGAATTGACTACCAATATAACTGCTTTCTATAAATGAGACATGTTTTTACACAAGTTAAAAAAAATTATATGGGCTCTACAAAAATGTATACATTCATGAAGATTTTGCCAGTTTTGTTCTTGGCTACTCACTTCTATGCTAACAGAACTACATCCCTAAGCTAATAAGCTGTTGCTAGCCACCCCGTTTTTATAAGCTACATGTGAAAACGACTGAAAGCAGTTTGACAAAACAACTTATAAGACAATTAAGCCTACACTGTTCAGAATGTCATGGTGCAAAAGATTTAATGTATAATGAAAAAAATTATGGAATCCCACAGGAAATGCACATTTACTTTGGGTAACGTTCTAAAGTTAGACAAGACTAAGAACTTGCTGTCTTCCAGCATTGCAGAAAATATAATATTTCATACCTGGGTAATCCTGCTGTGAACTGTACAAAGAACAGTACAAAGTACAGTACACAGAATTATGGTCTGCATGGCTGTTGTGAAGTTTTCTAATGACACAGTGGGGACAAGCCACAAAATAGCACATAACAGCAAAGAGGTTTAAAGTATTTGAAGCAAAATGTAGTAAGGACCATACTAAGACATAAGACAGTTAAAATATGGGAAATATTTGAAATGAGTATGTTGATTATTTATCAATGTCGTGTTTACATCTTCAGGTAACATTCATGACTCATTTATTACACAGGTCACATCAAACACAGTCAACGTCTTTGCCTTAAATGCATGTTTTGGGACTATTGGGGAAATGTGAATTTATTCTGCATGCGTGTATGTGGAAATTAACGCAAAGTTAATCAAATGAAATTTATGAAAATCTCTGAAATTCAGAAAAATCTCAAGATCGGACTCTTGCCAATACATTGATTTCTCTACACCAAACTCACCAACCCATGTTTATTGTGAGCAGAGTTTTGTCTTAAGTCATGATGGAACTGGAAAATGATTTCTGGTATGACTGTAAATTATTATGGCTCAATTCTAAGAAATATCCACTGAACTTTGTAAATGTCTGGTTATATATTAAACATGTATTGTACATTTATTGTTTGATAACTGCTCATTTAGGCAGTAAGGTTGGGCATTCCCAAGGATGAAAATTTTATTTATTTTGCGGGTGCAGATTAACATTTAACTGGTGTTTAATGAACTACTAATTAGCATTTTCAACATTAACTAAAATCTATGGAAGTCCATTCCTGCCACCAAACATTTAAAAAAACGTTTTGTCCTACTTGTGTCGAATGTGTGACCACGTCCGAGAGAACGATAAGTACATCATCAATGAAGAAAAAGGTTTTTATTGTTAAAAAGACTTAGAATAAATGAGCAACTGGGCTTTCACGCAAATAAGTTATGCTGCTCCCTATTATTACTTTTTTCTACTGCGCCCTAGCAAACATGTACCTGTTTACGACCAGATTAATCGGGAGTGACTCGTTAACAAATTATTATATTAATTATATTATATGAAATATATTCGGGCGAAAGGATAACTAGTTACAGCGGCCGTTTCCCGCTTGGTCCTACTTATTTAACATTGCGTAACATTGTTTTGGCCGGTATAAAATGCAACTGACAAAACAAACACAAAAAAAAGTACCACTGGGCATGGCTACGTGTAAACTTATGACAACAGAGTAAAAGTCGATGCAAAGGTTACAGTTGACATACGATGTAGTCTGTGTAAAAAACGTACTGTACAAAATTACGTTTTCCGAGTTTAAAATGGCAGTGTTCTGCAATTTAATCAATTGTTAAATACAAACACAATTACTTATCTACAACAAAATGCGCAATAAAATTGGTCGAATTCCGTCTTTAATATTCTAAACTGAATGGATTACTAACAAGTCAAAGGTGTGGATGGTGCATGACTTCTGTTTGCATTGCCAACCTTCAGTAGTGAACCGAAAATTCCGCAGGAATAACAAACAGTCGTTCAATCCGGCAAAAAGAGAGAAGCCGCCTCCAAACGGGTTATCCCGGAAAAATAGCTCGAAAACCGCGTGCTGGGTATGTCTGCCGGCGTGCCAGTAGGCATATGCCATAGTGAACTGATACAAATCAGTCAACAGAGGCGGTACACGCTCGCGTACAGAACGCTCCAAACTCGCATGGGCTTCTTGCACCACCGTCGTCGCCATATTTGTGGTATTTTTAGTCTTCTGTAACCTTCACAACCACAGCGACTTTTTCATTCCCCACCTACCTCGGTCGACTCCTGCGACTTAATCACCGGAAATAGTACTGATTCAAAGGAATTATGGGATACAACAGAACTTGGAGGACCTGAGAGAAGATTCCTTTATTGATCTGAATTTCGTTTGCTACAACAGCCACAGAACGGTTTATGAACAGTAAACACAATGAAATAAATTAATAAAACAAAACATAGTAGAATAAAAGAATCTTCAGCGCAATAAATCAATTTTCACCCAGATATTATTTTTTTCACCATGTCATCTTCAGAGCAAAAAATATTTTTGTGCCAAAATCCGACTCCCCGGTAGAATTCTACTCCATTCGCATGCACACACATCACTCAAGCAAGCAAACACAACACGTGACATGTTTGGTTTCAGGTCCTGTGATGCTTGCTGTGAAGGATAAATAAAGATTTGCTGTTGCATTCTCGAGTGTCACATGTAGGGTCCACCTGCCGAAATTACTCCCAAATTCGCGATGATGTGCCCAGGGTTAAAGTGAACATTTAACAGAAAATATAAACATATTTACTTATGAATATGAAGTTTGTATTTGAATTTGCTACGTGTTTCTGGAAATGTCACAATATGGCATTTTGTGTGCTAAAATGGCGACATGGTGGTTTAATGATTAGCACTGTCGACTCACTGCAAGAAGTCCTGGATGCATACTTAATCATGACTCAATTTCTACAGTAGACATCCATATTTAATGCTTCTGTGATAATTTCCAAATAACAATATGAGTTATGTGGGAAGTACTGTCTGCTCAAAGCAAAAAATATTCTGTAAAAGCATCCTGGTCCAGGTCCTTTCTGTCCGAAGTTTTTCTCTCGTGTCCTATTAGGTTTTCGCCAAAAGTTTCTGCTTCAACACACAGTCCAAATAAATGCAAGTTGGGTGAGCTAGACATACAAAAATTATCTGCGGAATTATTTGACTTTAAAATTCTATAGATAAATCATGTGTAACATTGAAATACCTGTCCTATCATAATAATTATTATAACCAAATGGTAAATCATAACACTATCCTAATAAACAAAGAAAAATAATAAATATTTGGATTTTCATAAATGTTTTTAAGTTTTACCTTTTATTTAAAAATGTCTTTTAAGCTCATTGGTCAGTGTATAGCGCTGCCCAGCCCACAGAAAATACGAGGGTTGTGCATTTGTGTCCTGACCTGCAACGTACTGAAATTTCAGGCTAAACTCAAACGCTAGTGAAGAGCATACCAACCCAATGCCCCCTGTCTGGTTAGAAGCAGGGTGGTACACTCTACCAGTCTCTGGGTGCATAAACAAGGCTTCAGGTCGAAATGGAATGATCAGTTTAGCACCTCCTCCACAGTATGATAGATACTCATCAGGCCCTGTATCAGAGAGAACGTTGGTAAAGACAATTGGCTGATCATCACAACGTAGGAAGTTTCTTTCACGTCCACACAGCGAGAGGAAAGGAAAATGCTGTTGGTATCGGCCACTAGTATTGACTTTTAGATGTTTGAAAAAAAAAACAAGAAACTTCTGATCTGAAAGTTAAAAAAAAAATGAAATTACAAATCAAGAATATTGTTTTATTCCATAATAAACATAGTACTAGGGTTGCATCGGATATCCGATTCCGGTTCCGATTTGCAGGATATCCGACCATTTTAAGCTATCCGGTCCAATCCGATTCCAATCGGAAATCAAGCCGCCGTGTCGGATATTCAGCCGGAAAATTTATGGTCAATAATCGTCACATGATCAGTTCAGTTTATGTTCAGGAGTTTCTGTATCTGTTGCTTCTGTATTTTGTAATGTTTCTTTGAGACAATGTCTGTTGTAAAAAGCGTTGTATAAATACACAACTATATATAAATAAAGTTGACATGACTTTTTTTTAACAAAATATGAATTAGTCAGCACGTTTTAAGCTTTTTGATCTATAAATGTTATATTTTATGCGGCATTAACAAACACACACTAGTGTGAACATTAGAAAAGTGTGTGACCACTTTTAAAAGAAAAGTAATACCTTACGTATATACCTAAAGTGTGAAAATGCAAGCAAAATGCATTTAACTTTTATTACAAAAATAATCAATTATGCCTTCAAGGTGTTTCCAATATTTGTAACACAACATGTGTGTATATTACTAATCAACAACAAACTTACAGTATGTTAGACCAAAAAGTATCTTAGAAAAAAGCAATTACCCTATTTTCTGGTCTGATTTACAACATGTGTCATGAAAATAGGCTGATACCTTTATAACAAGTGACGAAGTTTTTCATCTTGGTGTCATCCAGAAACAGCTATAAAAATATAAACAGCATTGTGTTACAAACATACAGCACAGAGAATACTTGCCATTTTATATATTTATGGTCCATTTACCTTTTACAAAACCAATTTCCAGAAAATGATAATGTAATTTTTAAAATTAGATGAATAAAATTAGATGTTCATCAAAAGCAAGCAGAAGAAAATTGCTCATAAATGCTTTGCAATTTTTTTCCATTAATGTCAGCATGCAGTGAAGTTATTTGTAAACTAAAAACAAAAAGTACATCCGCCATTGACCATACATAAAGCATGCCATAAGTCTGAATGAAACCTGAAAAACAAACTGAAATCACACTGGGTGAATACACTAAACACCTAAACAGGTTACCAGTCAGTGTATAGATACATACAATTTCACTATCTCAAATTAACCTGTCTTTGGAAGAAAACTAGAGTACCCAACTAAAACTGATGCAGACACAAGAAAACTGTTTATACTCCACACAGAAAGCCCCAGATCGCCATACCCAGGAATCCATCCAGGGACTTCTTGCTGCAGGGTGACAGTACTACCATTAGCTTTGAATATGGCAGTTATTGCCAGTTAGCCTCACTGGCAAGTAGCCATTTAAGGCCACAAAGAATTTAGTAAAAGGCCATAAAATTTAGTCACAATCCCTCAAGTTCCCTTCATATTATGCATGTAGAAATTATCTTTCTTTCACACAACATTCGAACTCAGGGATGTTTTTATTACTGATCATTTTATACTGATCATTTCGTGTAAAACATCTCTTAACATGATTTTAGTTGTTTCAGCAACTTGGATGTTTTCTTTGCTTTATGCAATAATTTGACCCTTATCAAACAGATTAACATATTCTCCACGACCATATGATGTGTCTTTTGAGATGGTTGTTTTAAAAAATAAGAAGTGGGCCCAAACTCCTCTGGGATAAACCAAAAGACAGTGGTTTGTTTCTGAGTATAAAAAACATTCCATCTATTTACCCAATGTAAGAACTTTAAATGTATGTTCTGCGCAGCACCTCGTTCAGTAAAAAAGAACAGCCAAATAAAAAAGAAATATAGTTCTGATATTCAAAATGTTCAAAAGGTCCTCGTAAAGATCATTTCAAAACGTTCTCAAATTCTTAATAGGCATTGTTTTCCACTGGTAAAGACACAAAATAAATGCGTCGTCTCTTGTAAAGAGGGTTTAATAAACGTTTGGGGGGTACGTGCGCTTTTTAACGAAACACACATATCGGTAAGTCGTGTGTTGGATTATACCTGTCCTTGATGATCAATGTAGTAAAAGTATTCACGAACGCCCGCAGCAGGACTCTGACCCTGTGTATACCCGCATTCGTTTCTGACAAACATCATGGCGCGCATTGAGCGTGGAAACCAACTTGCCCTTCTCCAACATAGTAAAAACACTGTCATAGTTATAGTATTAATTTTAGCGCGACATTTCAACTGCTTACAGGCGCGTTAGGCGTGTGTAACCCTAACTTACATAAACATCGGCGTGTTACGTCATAGTAATGTTTTCTAGTGGAAAACCAAAAAACATTCCGGCGGAATCTGGTGATGCTGTGCAGTAGTTCCACCCTTACTACAAAGACGCATCAAACAAAGTCAACCATTACAAACAAAATGCTTTAGAGAGTACAAACAAATTACATTTTATTTTATCCACAAAAAATGCATTTAACTTGTATACTTATCAGAACTTATTTTAGTCAACACTAGATGGCGATGTTCTAAATTCTGACCTACAGGAGTTTGTGGCTAAATTGGACCAGCCTTGTGGCCAATCTTCATTAATTGCACATTGCAGCCGTAGAAGCAAGAGTGTAAAGGTTCAATTAGCATGACAAATCCAAGAGGACAAATTGTTGATACAGGTCTCGCTGGTGCAGCTGTGACCAATACAGCAAGTTTTTGTGATGTATCTAAAGCCACGGTATCCAGGGTAACATCAGCATACTCCCAAGAAGGATGAATCACATCCAACAGGATTAACTGTGGACAGAAGAAAAAGCTGTCTGAAAGGAATGTTTGGGTGCTAACCTGGATTGTATCCAAAAAACCTAAAAACACAGCTGCCCACTGCAGAATTAAATGTGCACCTCAGCTCTCCTGTTTACACCAGAACTGTCCGTCGGGAGCTCCACAGAGTCCATATACATGCCCAGGCTGATATAACCAAACCTTTGGTCACTCGTGCCAATGCAAAATATTGGTTTCAATTGTGCAAGGAGTGCAAATCTGGGACTGTGGACAATGTGAAGCATGTTTTGTTCTTTGATACACCCTCTTTTACTGCTTTTGGAGAAGGCCCAAAGTGGTGTACCACTCAGACTGTTGCATACCCAGAGTGAAACATGGGGATGGATCAGTGATCATTTGGGCTGCCATATCATGGCATTCCCTTGGCCCAATACTTGTGATAAATGGGCTTGTCACTGCCAAGGACTACCAAACCATTCTGGAGAGCCATCTGCATCCACTGGTTTAAACCAGGGGTCACCAACCTTTTTTAAACTGCGAGCTACTTTTGGGGTACCAACTAATACGAAGGGCTACCAGTTTGATACACACTTGTGAAATCACAAATTTATAACCTTTACTTTGTTACTATTAATATTTATATATTGTAACGTCCGTGGGTTGCGCGGAAAGGATGAGACGATGTAAACAAGTCCTGTTTTATTAACACCTTCGGATAACTCGTGGTTACATTTCCGCCATCATTTTCCTTGTAGCATCACCCGGAAAATCGAAGCACACACACACACACACCGGTTCACTCCCAACAACTCTCTCGCCCCCTACACACCTGCAGTAGGCTCCTCCCTCCGATCTTAGCGCGCACACACACACACAAAGCAGAATAACTAGAACATGTGAACAGAGCACCCCATAACATTAATATATATACAATATATTACATATATTGTCATTTTCTAATTTACACCAATGCAAGTGTGATTAAAAAAGTAATAGTGACAAAAAAAAGTTTGTGAGTGTCACTATAATAATCTGTTTTTAGAACAGGCCCTCGGGCGACTCATGAGGTCCTTGCGGGCGACCTGGTGCCCGCGGGCACCACGTTGGTGACCCCTGGTTTAAACATCATATCTTGCAGGTGGTGTCACGTCTGGTGAAAGGTTGGTTTTATGAACATTAAAGTGAAGTGTCCACTTTGGCCTGGACAGTCCACTTTGGCGTGGACAGTCACTAGATCTAAATATTATGTTATAATATTATGTATGAGTCAGGTGTTCCTTCACCAGCATCATGTAGTGTCTTGGCCACTATCCTTCAAGAAGAATGGATTAAAATCCTGTGCAGGACTATATGTCATACCCAAGATAAATTGATGCTGTATTGGCCGCAAAAAGAAGCACTACACCATACTAATAAATAATTGTGATCCAATTGTCAAACCCCTGTAGTATACAAATTGTTTAAAGAACCCCAGCAGAACAGTGCAAGTTAAATTAATGTATATGCCACAATTTTAGGGGGTATCAAGTTTCTGAAAGTTCTGCCATGTTTGTGTTTACTCTCTGGTATGGTAAAGAGTAAGAAAGGTTGGAGTTGATCCGCAATGAACAATGAATGATTTAAATGTATACATCAAGGCACTGCCATGAACTGGGAGTGACAGCTTTAACTATAAGTATTCACACTCAACTATAATAACAACTATAATTATAATGGCTATAGTGTTCCCTTTGTGGTCTGTGGCGCTACTCTATGCAGTCTGTGTTGTTTCGACATTTATTTTAGAGGTGCCCATGGGATGATGCAAAGGCATTTTCTCCTAAACCTGACTGAGTCAGCCGAATTACGAGATTGTCGAGTCGTAATAAGTAAATGTTATAACTTTGCAAATTCAACTCGTGCATCAGTAGTGAGCAATTAAGCTGCAACAAGGTTAAGGCAGTTGATACTTTTGATCATATAACTTTGTTTTAGAGTTATAAGAAAAACTATCTCTTAATTCAACAGATTCAGTAATGTTCAAAAGAAAAAGTTACAAAATGCATATAGTTATAAACTTGTTTACATACTTCTACTTGGCGAGAACATCCGACAACATAGTCTTCAGTTTTGTTGTTATGCAGATGATATCTATGTCTGCACCAGGCCTGTCTGCAACACTCCTGGTTCTCTAGTTAGCTTTCTGGACAATGTTAAAAAGTGGATGGCCAATATTTTTTTAACTAAACAATAGCAAATCTGAAGCTATCCTTATCTCTAACCACCCTTCAGTCTCAGCCTCAACCAGTCTGTTTTGTCAATGCCTGGTTTCATAACATCCTTGGTGACCAAGGTCAGAAATATTGGTGTTATTTTGGACTCCATACTTTCAATGGAAGCCCATATTAACAGCATCACTAGAACTGCCCTTTTCCATCATAAAAACATCACCAGGCTGTGTCCAACTTTTCCGCACTATGTAGCTGAGACACTTCTACATGCCTTCATTACTTTTAAACTTGATTATTGTAACTTAGTTTGGCTGTCTGTCTGCAGCTTAAAGAAGCTCCAGTATGTGCCGAATTCTCCATTATGTACACTGGTGCATAGTTCTCCTAGTTTTCTATTCTCTACATGGCTTGGCTCCTGCCTATATTACTTCCCTGCTGTCCTGACACTGTTCTTCATGATCACTCTGCTCTGCTGATGCACGTCTGTACCTTCAGTTAGGCTACACACATTTGGTTATAGGTCCTAAGTTACATCTCTGCCCCGGCTCGTCTCATCTTTTTTAGTTTTCTTTTTCAGATTGCTTTTCCTAACTCAACATTTAGATTTTGTTATTTGGCTATAGTCTATTACTAATTTATATTTATATTACTGTTCTATTGTTTTACTTGTAATATTATAATTACTGTTTTATTGTTTGTTATTGTGCAAATGTATTTTTGTTGTAATTCCTGTCGATGTGCATTAAATAGGTCTGGGTCGAGACAGGTCTAGGTTAAATAGGTCTAGGTTAAACCACAACTAATTACATTTAAACAATAAAAAAGAAATAGAAAAATAAAAAAATGTAAAATATATACTGTTCACAAGATATTTTAAATTATTCTTTTTGTACTGCAATTACTTTTATGGTGGTTAAGTGGGTAGCACTGTCACCTTACACCAGGAAGGGTTTGGGTTCAGTATGTTGGATTTGTGTGGAGTTCGGTTAAGCATATGAGCTAAACTGAACATGTAAAAATCTATGATTTTGTTTGAACTTAAACTTGTGTAACAAATGTATATTAAAGTGTAAAGCATGATATATTATA